>JACCIX010001138.1:0-127500 GCA_025506515.1 Flaveria trinervia
ATAAAAATGCTCTAACAAGAAGATAGGTTGTGTGCCTCCCTCACTCCACCCTTAGCTACAACTACCCACCACCACTCCACCACCTACTATCTCTCATCCCACCACTACTACCCACCCCCATCCACCCACTACTACTATCTCTCATCCCACCACCACTACCACCACCACTCCCACCCACTACTACTATATCTCTCACCCACCACCACTACCACAACCACTCCACCACAGCCCACACACATTCCACCTCCATATTCATTATATCCATACTACCACCACATCTCATCAAACAGGTCCATCCCACACATTCTCCATTCATGGCTGGGCTCATTTACCCCATATTGGGTTAGAGGAACAGCTGGCCAACCTCAACGGATTGTGCTAAGCTTCTTGCCACAGATGTGCAAAGAGGTGCGAAGCTCAACCAGCTGATGGAAGTGAATGCAACTCAAGCTCAGAAGATAAGGAGCTTAGTATGAAGAGTGTCCCTGTATGAGAGAGCTCTAAGCCGAGCCCCACGCACGATACTAGCCAAAATAGAAGATTATACTAAAGTTGAAAGGGTCAAAGAGTGAGCCTTTGAAGATCAAGGATGGTGATGATGATGATGTTGAAGAGGATGAAGAGGACTCTAGGGAGGAGGTTGGAGTGGGTGGACCGAGCGAAAAAAATCGAGAAGATGATGATGATCAGGAAAGCGATGCTGCTGCAATCAGCCTCTCTCATCAGCTCAAGAGAGGCATACCAAACATGGCCAAGATCAAGGGCCTCTTCTCAGCTCCTCCACAGAAGAATCAAAGGAGCAAGACAAAAGTAATTATTAGATGCTGATGTATTTAAAAAACTTTTGTACTTGAATTATACGTTACACAAATGTAATTAATGTTTATTTATGCTTAAATGTTATCTAATGAATTTTGTGGATATGCTTAATGTTTAATCAAGTAGATAAAACTCCACAGCAGGATGAATACGATGTGGCTCCTCTCAGCAAATCAAGTCTCAATTCACCATGATTCATGATTTGCAAAGGATCGTCAAAAGGTTAGTGAGCTACACTCCCGAAGAAGGAGAAATGATACATGATTGAAGACCGACGAGAAAGTAGTTGAGATGTTCCGACTCAATCCGGACGAAATTGTAAAAGATGCTTCTAGAATTTGATGTTTTAAGTGATGGGGAGTTGCAGGATGTTGATGAGATTCAGATTGAGGATGTTACAGCAAAACATTGTCCAGAGTACACTGACCGCGAGGGAAATGTGATACCCAACTTGGGTGATACTTTCAGCAGTGCTACATTTGAGAAGCTGGATGTAATGGAGAAAAAAGGAAAAAGGATGAAAATCAAGCCCAAGCCTCGGATGCAAATGTTGATATCAAGAAGGCTGAATGGGTAGCTTGTTTACTAAAATAAGAGCCCAGCGCATGACCCCAAAGCAAAATGCCTACTCTAAACTCTACAAAGTCAAGAAACATCAGAAGGTGTCTGGAAAAATCATTGCGTGGGCCTATTCAGAGACATAAATATTTATGCAGTAAAAGAGAAAAGGGGATCGAGTACTTCAGATATCCTCATGATCTGAAGACTCTTCCTGGCTTTGAGCTCAACCAACTTTGTGTGCTTAGTTCTGTTTGTATGCAAATCCAAGGAAGATGATAGGTTGGTTTGAAGTTGCGTTGAAGAAAGAATACCACACATAGGTGGGTAAACTTCAGACCTCTACAACCAAAGAGGTACATCCATAGATCTGAAGTTGATCTATATATGGAAGCCGAAAGTAGTGCTGAAGTGTAGTCCTCATGCACGATGTCAAGGATTCCCTTACGGGAAATGCCTCAGGACTTCATTCCATATTTCAAATGGTGGTATTATGATGGAGGATGGGTGAAGCGGTCATAGTTCTGAACAGAGAGTCAGAATGGAAACTATCAGGGTATTTGACCCAATGTGGCTTACCAACTTGTCAGCTGAAGATGTCTACACTCTATACAAGTGGCCACCGGTATATGATACACATTATGTGTACAAGCCTCCAATTCCAAAATGTGATACGACTTTGCTTTGCATTGAAATACATGCATGAGTCACATGAGAGGAGAAGTACAAGAAGTTTTGAAGAGCGTATGAAAAATGTCAGACAATAGAGTAAACTTGGTCCAAGGGGAAGTTTGTTGATACATATGTCCCTAGTTATGTGCTTAATGTAAATGTCTTTTATGTCTTACACTATGTAATGAAGGGTTGAATGAAATATAATATGTGGTTGATGTTTATAATGTTTAATATTTCATAGTATTATTGTGTGTTAAGTATAATGAACTTACTATATAGTTTGAGGTTATTGTGCATAGTTCTTAGTCAATAACGATTGAGAAATGTGTTTGAAACATAGTCGTATGAGTCTTCATGCGAATGGACCATACGCATGAATACATCATGCCCATGGACTAGTCGCACGACTGAACCAGGAGACTGGGTCAGTCGCACAACTGAGACATAGATTGACTCAGTCGCATGACTGACCTTTAGTCGTGCGTATGGATCAATCGCATGATTCAGTCGCACGACTGAACCATGCTAATGGTTCAGTCGTACGATTGGAAACCCATAACCTGTAACTACCCGTTAATCGTGAAATTCAAAACACTTGATACTCTTACAACCCTAGCCATCAAGAACGTCCATGGAAGCCTGTCCAACTTCATAGATCATTCCTGATCGATCTCTATTTGTTCTAACGTTTAGTTTCAATCTTATATTGATCGGGTAATTGTTCTCACTGATTGGATCACCAATCAAATAGGATCCGTACTATTTGCATTGGTACAAATGTAGAATCTGTTAGTATTCCGTACGTACACGGTCCTGACATTTCGCTTAAAAAAGTTTTTTTGATGATTGCCTGGGTTAATGTTTCGATTTTTAATCAAACAACAGATTAGGGTTTCCAGAAAATTTGTATTTTGTGTCAAAGTGTTAAAAAATTATATTTTTCAAAACATAGTAGCCTTTAGTCGCACGATTGGACCATTCGTTCGACTGACCCATTCGTATACTCTCATTCGTATGACTGAACTTAGTAGTATCTCTCATTCACATGATTAAGCAACTCCGTCGGATGATTACAATCGCCCTGCTCATTCGCCACGACTAAATCCAATAGCCGATTTGAATTCATTCATATATTTCATTCGCATGAGTTACCCATTCGCATAGCTCATTCACATGAGTTAATCTGTCCTATTCTAAGTTTACCACGTTTAAAGCAATGGAAGATCAATTTGCTGCATTCTCTTGTTGGAAGCACTCGTGTGCTAGAACCTACTACTTCTGGAGAATAAGATTGGAAACCACAACAAACTGCCAAAGCTGTACCTTAGGATGAATACCCCCGGTGGAAACAGCGGTTTGAAATATACTTGAATGGAGTTGACCAAAACCTTTGGACATCCATTGAGACTGGTTACATGGTACAAGTTAGTGCTAATGAAGTTAGATTGACTTTAGGAGGAATGAGTGAATCCAAGAAGACTCTGCATAATGCTGAAAAGAAAGCATATGCCTTGTTAACTCAGTCTATACCTAAGGACATATTCATTAGTTCTCTAAGAACAAGCAGTCTAAGAAATTATGGGAGGCCTTGGAAAAAAGATACGAAGGAAATGCAACTCTGAAAGCACTAAAGGCAAAAGCTCTTAACAAGGAATTTGACAATTTATCTCCATAGGAATGAGAGCTTGGATGATATCATTGATCCATTCTATCTTCTGTTGAGTGAGTTGCACACTCATTGCATGACCATATCCAAGGAAGATAAAACCTCTAGTTTTGCTGATGGTCTGCCAGACAAATGGGAGCCATTTGTGTCTAATCTGAGACAAAATGACACTCTTGCTACTTAGACATAAATGATTTCATTTTGAAGTTAAGGGAGGAAGAACTAGGTATGAAATACAAGTCAAAGAAAGGATCCGATGCTCAGAATCCTGCACTATACAATTCAGTTTCAACTCCGGCTGCTTCAGGCACACCGCTACAAATGGAGTTTGTGTCTAGCTCTTATGTTCCTTCCCGATGCAATGCATTAGGAACTATAAAGGCAGGGTCATTTCGAACCCAATACATAGTTCTTGAGGAAAACACTAAAAAGTTGAAGACCGAGAATCTTGAAAATGTCACCATGGAAGTTGCTAAAGAGCACATGGACCTTCTAGTTGTTGTTGTTCAATCTTATGATGGATTAGTTGCTGGTAAGATTGGAAACTGTCATCTTGCTGACGAGGACTATGAGCAAGTTAATGAAACTGAGCTAGAACACATGGATATTATGTGGGCCTTGGCTAGTGCTATTAAAAGAGCCAAGAACTTTGTTAAAAACACAAGGCAAAATTTGGTTGCCACTAAAGATACGACATTTGGATTTGACAAAACCAAAGTCACGTGTTTCAATTGTGGTGAAAAGGGGCACTTCAAACATGAGTGCGTAAAGCCAACGAAGACTGGAAATGGAAATCCTTTTCCTACATTCAACCGACAAGACAATGATATGATTGGAGCTTCATCTTCAAGTAAAGTGTCTAAGGCTTTGGTTGCTCAAGGTGATGAAGGACAAGACTGGTCCTTCTGATTCTTTCTGAGGGTGAATCAAACATTGCTTTAGTTGATACATTGGATGATGGATCTTTAAGTGAAGGAGACATCATAGTTGAGCATACACTTTCAGATATCGAAGAAGCTATGGATGTCATTGATCATTTGGTTGAAGAAGATCTTAGTGGTACAAACTCAGAATCTCTAGTCACTGAAGAGTCTGACACTGCTTTGATTGCTGATTCGTCTGATTCTACACATGTATATTCAAAATACAAATTATTTGAAAAACATACATGTCCTGAATGTGATAAATTTAGGGAATGCATTGATTTAAAATTTTCTAGGTTATTAGAACATAATGATAATCTAGTAAATGATTTACAACTCCACACTAAAGCAAATCGTGTTTTAAAAGAAAATGAGTGCAACTTCAAAGAAAAGATAGAACTGTTGGGGAAATAACTATGGGAAACTGAGGTTGTTGCCTTAAATCAATCAAATGAAATTAAGTTCTATTTAAATTCTTTGGAGGAAACTAAAATGGAATATAACAGTTTTGCAAGTCGAAGTTGAATCATTAAAACAAAAACTGCATAGTTTGGCAAGTTCTTCTCACATATTTCAGAACCTAGTGAAAGAACATGATGATGGGGAAGGTCTGGGTTATAAGGTAGTACCGCCACCACATGCAAACCTTTTGAACACTAAATGTAGACCAATTAATAATAACCCAGTAAAGGATTATGTGGTGTCTACTCCTATGGTCAGTGATCCAGATTCTACGGGTAAACCTGTGACATCTGTCACTAAAGAGAAGGATTCTACTTTGGGATCAAAAGATAAGATACCTGTTGAGGATTTGGATGATAAAATTGAAAAGGTTAAATTAGGGTCAGGTTCACAAACGTCTATTTCAGAACCTAAAAGGTCTAATCCAATGAACCTTAAATGTGTTAATCATCAAAATCCTAATATAATGAAAGTGAAAGATGTTAAAAATGTCAAAACAATTAAGTTTGTTAAAGAAGGTGAAACATCTGAAATGGAAGAGAAACAACCCAACCGGACATATCTCAAACCCCGACCAAACTCAACCCCACATCAAAACTTTCCTCAAATTGTCGAAGGGAGATCCTGCTACAATTGTGGAAAACGAGGACATATATCTCCAAATTGTCCTTATTATCAGACACCTAAAAAGAAAATTGAACTTTTTTATGAAAAATCAAGATTTTCTAAAATTAGATCTAATACTCCTCCATGTTATCAAAGGCCACACACATTAAAAGCTCAAAGCAAGGATGTGTCACCTAAGGTTTCACCTAAGATTATTAGTGAACTTAAAGTTCAAACCATAAGCCAGTCTTCTGTTACCACAAAAAGGCCTTACACAAAACTAGTTTATGAAGAAACAACCAAGTAATGTGTTTGTTAGTGAGAACAAGAAGAAGAAAAATAGGCCCTCATCCTCTGAAGGACAGTGGGTTGAGTTCATGATGTGTGATACCTCTAGGACACCCAAGCCAGTTAAGGCTTAGGTCCCAAACCTGAACTAATCAATTCCTGTGTATGTGCACGGTGTCCACTATAGTGCTATCACTAATACCTGGATTATTGATAATGGGGCTTCCTGGCACATGATCGGGAATTCTTCTTTCCTTTTCGACATCAAGCAAATTAAAGGGGGACACGTATCATTCGCTGCGAATAAGGAGGTTACATCACCGGTCAAGGTGAAGTGGGAAACGAGGAAAGTGAAGTTTGACAAGCTCAACTACGTTTAGCAACTGCAATACAACTTGATTTCTGTCTCCCAAATCTGTGAATAGGGATTCAAGGTTGTGTTTGACAACAAGAAGTGCTACATGTTGAAGAAGGACTATGTTATGGAGGATGATAAAATTCTAATGTCAGCTTCAAGATATAACGATCTGTATGTCTTGGATCTATCAAAAGCCTCCATAACTGAGTCTACTGCCCAATGCTTCTTATCAAGGGAAACAGAGAGGGATTCAATCTACTGGCATAGGAGAATGGTACACATTAATCATAGGAAGATGAATCATCTGTTCGGAATGATTTGGTGAATGGAGTTACAGTCAAGAATTTCCAGCTCCTAGATTTCTGCGTAGCATGTAAGAAAGGGAAACCGACCAAGAAGTCTCACAAAGCAAAAAAACTTAATTCTATCAACATTCCTCTTGAGGTGCTACACATGGATCTGTTTGGCCAGTCAGCACAAAGATCATTGCTGGAGATTAGTACTGCTTTTTTGTAACTGATCATTACTCAAGATTCTCTTAGGTGATGTTTCTGAAAACCAAGTCAGAGACATCTAAATCATTCAAGCATCTAGTCATTACATTGGAATCACTCTACAAGCTGAAAGTAAGAAAGATATGATCAGACAACGAGGCAGAGTTCAAGAATCAGTGGATGGAGGCATTTTGTCAAGAGAAAGGAATTGTTCATCAGTTTACTTCTACCTACACTCCATAGATGAATGGGGTTGCTAAAAGAAAGAACCAGAGCTTGATAGAGAAGACAAGGACAATGTTAGCCGACTCTAAACGGCCTATCAATTCTGGAACGAGGCAGTGGCTAATGCATGCTACACTCTCAATAGAGTCTTAGTGGTCAAACGTCATGGAAAAATGTGTTATGAATTGCTCCAGCGACATAAACCCAACTTGGAGTATCTAGAACCATTTGAAGCACCATGCATGCTGTTAAAGAAAATTCAGACTGGGAAGTTTTGTGAGAAGGCAGAAGAAGGTATCTTTCTCAGATATAGTATACCAAACAAGAGAGATTATAACAACTCAATGGGTCAAGTAGAAGTGTGGTGCAATGTTGATGTCCAAAGATACACCAACCCCTTGTTGGCAAAGGACCTTCTTCTTCTTAGACTATGATGGATTTGTCAAGTCCTTCAATCTACTTCCTTTCGCATCCTAATGATGAGTTACCTGCTCGAATGATGTATGCTGTTCTGAATACTCCTCACTAGACTCGACATCATCGGTTCCATTAGATGATACTTCTAACCCTTTAGGGGGAGAGCTTGAGGTAACGGAGTCTTCCTCTGATGATGAAGCAGTTGAGACTGCAAATATGGTCCAGTAGGAACAAGTTCCCACTACCAAAAGTACACAAGCATCTGATCTTGATGCCACTGGAACTTCTAAACCCCATACTCCAACAGCCACAGAAACTGAACCTGGGATTCAAAATCTGGATAATGTGGTAGTTGTTCCCACCACTCCCAAAACTCGAGTTAATGTGCATCATCCCTTGGACAACATCATCGGGGATATTCTATCGGGAGTTCAGAGACGAAATCAACTATACTCAGTTGATTATGCCGTAGTCATGGAAAAAGGATATCTACACGATGGTGCTTATTGATGTTTTGTGTCTCAACTTGAGCTAAAATATGTAAGTGAAGCTTTAATGATAAGGCATGGGTTAGTGCTATGCAAGAAGAATTCCTTTAGTTCAAGAAGTTAGGAGTATGGACTCTTATGGACAGAGGTGCAAAAGTGATTAGCACTAAATGGGTTCTTAGGTGTAAGAAAGATGACCAAGGGGTTTTAATCAGAAACAAGGCTCATTTTGTCATTCAAGGGTTTAGAAAAGTCAAAGGCGTTGACTACAATGAAGTTTTTGCACCTGTGGTAAGGATGGAAGCAAATCGTATCTTCTTAGCCTATGCATCCTACATGAAGATCAAAGTTTATTAATTGGATGTGAAAAGTTCATTCCTTCATGGTGAAATCTGTGAATGGTTTATGTCAGTCAACCCGAATGATTTGACGATCCTTATCATCGGGATAGAGTTTATAAACTCGACAAGGCTCTTTATGGGCTTCATCAAGCCCTCGAGCTTGGTATGAGAAACTCTCTACTCATTTACTGAAACATGGTTTTCCCAGAGGGGTTATTGACTGCACGTTTTTCATCAAACAGAAAGATGGTGATTTACTATTGGTAGAAATATATGTGGATGACATAATCTTCGGTTTCAAAAATGAAGCATTGTGTAAAGAATTCGAATCCGTGATGAAAGCTGAGTTTAAGATGAGTGCCATGGGAGAGACGAAGTTCTCTCCTGGGTTACAGGTGGATCAGACACCAAATGGAATCTTCTAAGATTAGTCCAAATATATAGGAGATATCCTTAGTCGGTTCGACATGGAAAATGCAACAGTTGCTCGGACTCCACTTGCCAAGAACTACGATGTGGCACCCGACGAAAATGGTGATCTGGTAGATGCCACTATATACCGAGGAATGATCGGATCTCTAATGTACCTCACAACCTCTCATCGTGATATTATGTATGCCACGTGTCCATATTCCAGATATCAGGCTAAATCAAAAGTGAATCATCTAATTGGGGTAAAAAGGATCTTTCATTATCTGAAGGGTACTCCAACATCGGGTTGTGGTATCCTCATTATGATGACTTTGAGCTTACAGCGCATAGTGACTCAGACTATGGTAGTTGCAAGATGAATTACAAGTCAACATCAGTGGGATGTCAGTTCTTTGGAAGACGCTTAGTCACCCGACAGTATAAGAAGCAAACATTTGTTGCTCTGTCAACATGTGAAGCTGAATATGTTGCTGCAGCAAGTTACTATTCACAAATCATTTGGATTAAACAGCAAATGCGAGACTACGGTTTGAAATTTTCTAACACCCTATCTTTGTTGATAATTCTGTTGCAATAGCTGTCATTAAAAATCTTGTCTAACACCCAAAAGCTAAACACATTGGTATTAAATATCACTTTATACATGACTGTTTTAAAAAGCAATTAATCAATGTTGTTAAAATTAATATGGATTTTCAAAGCGCCGACCTCTACCTAAAAGCTTTTGACAAACCTTGATTTTTATTCTTTTGGAGGTCAATGGCATTACAAAGAAAAGTGCTGTGATTCCAGAAGAATCTAGTTGTTAGTCTGACAAATTTTTTAATTTTTTATTTTCTTGTCTTTCAAAATCCAAAAACACAAAAACATTTTCAGTTTAAGAATTTTAGGGGAAGAACTGTTTAGTTTCAGTATTTAATTACTTAAAAGAGTGGGCGGGCAGATAAGTTGAAAACAAAGAGACCAAATCTATGATATTGATTCAAAAATTATGGAAAATGATAGTACACAAGAAGTAATTGTTTGGGACATAAAAAGGATTTAAATGATCAAAATGCTATTTTTAATTAAAAGTCTGAGAAGTCTAAGGAAAATAAAAAAATGATAGTAAAATAGTCTGCTACTGAGGTAACATAGAGAATGTAGGCCTAGAGGTTGCTAGTCCACTATATGATGAGTCGGTAGATTCAACATAATAGACGAGTAGACTTCATTGGTGAATCAAATTAAAACTAATTTGTTCAGCTTGTTGTGGTTTTCATCTAATTCCTAGTTAACACAATCAACGTAGTTCCAATAAGGGGTGACGAGCAAAATAAACGCCACAAATGTGTGTGGATGACCATGAAAATGAGCAATGCACAAAGAAAAACTATTAAGTGCAATCAAGCTAATGAAAAGTTATCTAACAAAGAAAAAAGTTCTAGAATTCATTATTGTTTGCGCCTCTCTGCTGTGCGATGGCACTGACCTGAGGCTTGACATCTCTTTGAAAGCTATTAAATAGTTTCTTCTTGTCAAATACCCATAGACCACTCAAAAATCTCCTGAGGAATGTTGATTACCATATAAGTGTGGGATGCACAAATGCTTGTTGAAATAATAAAACCTAACTTATCACTAATGTGAGTAAAAAATCTGTGTATGGATTTAAGTGGACAAATATGCTGACTATCATCGTGGCTGCAACTCTCGACAGTCAAAATCATTGTGTGCATCTTATAGCTCTAGTATGATTTCCTGCAAGTGCTATTGACTCCCAGACAAATAAGAATCTAGTATCCATGTACATATAAAAGGGTCCCAAATAATTAATGTATACCTGTATGATTCCATATGAATCTTTCCACAAATGATAAAAATATATTGAAGCTGTTCTGTTCAGGAGGAAAAATCAGTCAGATGATTTTTAAAAGGTTTCAATCCACCTCAAACCAAAAACACAAATATGTCTTGTTTTGCTTAATTCAAAGTGTTTTCTATTTTCGTTATCTTCTTTGTGTCGATGTCAGACTATATAACTAGATGAAATCTGTGAATCACAAATTCAAAAGGTCACGTCTGAGGTGACCAATCGGCTCTCAATTAAAAGGATCATGTTTGACGTGATCAAATGATTTTTTGTTAAAATGGTCATGTCTGAGATGATCATTGGTCATAATGTTGTCTATCAAAAATTAATTTTGAGTGTATTGAAATGTATGAAGTCAAACTCATAAGTATGAGCCAACCGCATGATTGAATCAAAAGTAAGAGCCAATCGCACGCTTGAACCATAAGTATGAGCCAATCACACGATTGGACCATTGTTGATACATCATGTTCCTAGTTATGTTCATAATGTAAAAGTCTTTCATTTCTTACACATGTGTAATGTAACTACTTAATGAAATATGATTTGCTTTTGATGTTTATTGTCATTGTGTATTTCATATTATTATTGTATTTGGTATAATTCATATGTATAAACATCATATATAGGTTTGAGGTTGTTGTACATGGTTCTAAGTCAATAATGATTAAGAAATGTGTTCAATTTAATCATGTGATTATTCATGCTAATGGACCATACGCACGAATGAACCATACTTATGGACCATACGCATGAATGAATCATACTTATGGACTAGTCGTATGACTAAACCAGAAGACTGGGTCAGTCGTATGATTCAGACATAAGGTTGAGTCAGTCGCACGACTGACCCTTCAGTCGTGCGTATGAACCAACCGCATGAGTCAGTCGCGCGAATGAAGACTAAAACCTATAAATGCCACATAATTCATGGAAAAATGAGAGTTCAAATATTCACAAACCCTAGCCGTCCAGAGCGTCCTAAACAGCCTATCCAACTTCAATGTTCGTTCCTGATCGATTTCAAATCAATTCTTAACGTTTGTTTCATAGTTAGATCTATCAAGTTGTCGTTCTTACTAATTGGATCGTCAATCAAATAGGATTCCACACTATGTGATCTGGTCTCATGCAGAATCTATTAGTACTCCGTACGAAAATGGTCTTAACAAGTATGGGTCAACTATGCGATTGGATCACAAGAATGAACCACTTGTACGACCGTATGAAGGAGTTTAAGTCAGTTGCACGAATGAACCCCAGTCGCATGAATGAATCATGCGTATGGGTCAAGTCGCACGACTGAAACTTAAAACAATATAAAAAGGGGGTCAGTCGGTCGTATACCCTACGCGACTTCAAAAACTGTAAAAAAACCTGCCTAATACCCAGACACTCTGCCAAAATTTCTATTATTGTGATTACTCTCCGACAATGATACTAACTGATATCCTATTCATCTTCTTCTACTTTGCAACTGAAATCGGGTCAAATGAATTGATTAATTGAACCCATAATGACCGAAATTGTTAAAATCAAGAACCGGGACCATACCCTAAAATAGACCATTTAAATGGACATAAACGTTGATTTAAATGAAATTAAGTGCTATTTCGAGTCTCTCCAAACCTAATGAATCTAAACACGAAGTTTAATGTAATGTTTTGACAAAGATTGAAATTTATGGTGTCGAACAGTGCAAGATGTGAATAGACAGGCATATGAACCTCAGTCGCATGATTGAGCAGGCGCATGATTCAATCTCACAAGTGAATCAATCGGTGACTCAGTCACACGACTGACTCAACCGCATGGCATAGTATATGACTAAGTTCAGTCACAGGCTCAATCGTACGACTAAACTCAGTCCAAAAGGTATCCCGCATAGCAAGCTGTATTGATAGCTTCAGCCCAAAAGGTCAATGGCAAACCAGAGTCAGCCAACATAGACCTTGCAGTTTCAATTAAGGTCCTGTTCTTTCTCTCCACTACTCCATTTTGTTCTAGAGTCCTTGGGATGCTAAACTGCCTCTTGATTCCCTTTGAGAGATAAAAATCATCAAGTGTATGGTTTCTGAATTCTGTTCCATTGTCACTCCTTATACACTTGACTGATAGGGAATACTGCTTCTCAACATACAACACAAAGTTTATAATCGTCTGAGCAACCTCATCCTTTAAATGCAAGAAGAAAATACATACAAATCTGGAGTAATCATCCACAATTACCAGACAGTATTTCTTTTTGCCATGCTCATCACTCTCACAGGACCAAATAAATCCATGTGCAGTAACTGCAAGCAGGCAGTGGACTTAGGTTCTTAATAGGAGGGAATGAGACTTTGTGTTGTATTCCTTTCAAACAAGCAGTGAAGGTTTCATCACAGTGGAACTCCTTTATTGGTAGACCTCTCACTAAACTATTGTGGATCAGCTAATTCATGTTTTTGAGATTAACATGACCCAGCCTTCTATGCCAAGTTTAGATTCCTGAGGAGAGGCTTTGGAGAACTGGCAAGGATGACCCTTCAAATCAATCTTCTTTGACAAATCCAAGGCATACACTCTTCTAATCTGTTGGCCTTCAGGAGAGTATATTCATCCAATACCTTATTAATCAGCCTCAGAACTTGGGAAGACAGAATCCTGCAGTTCTGGCTTGTGAAAAGTGCCACATGCCCTTTATCACACATCTGACTGACACTCAACATATTATACTTGAGATTCTCCACATGATTAACATCATCAAACCTGATTTGTCCATTAGACACATATCCTTTCCCGATGATGTAACCCTTGGCATCATTACCAAATGAAACAAATCCCTTCTTTCCAGATGCTCCTTTGGCATGCTGAAGAACCCTGCATTCATCATAAAGAACTAGTTAGGTTTTAAGACCAAACCTTTTCGGTTTTGGGTCTGTTTTCATCAACAGATTTAACCATAACTTGTTTCTTATGATTAACAGCTGATGAAGAAGGAGATGGTGCTGAAATGGATTCCTTGGATTTGGGCTTGGAATGCCTTTTCAGTGGTTTGATCACAAGTGCATCTAGTTGGTTAACTCTCCCCAACAAATGCTAAACCATCATAACAAGTTGTGTCTGATTTGTAGCTAATGCTTTCAGTTCTTGTGACATATCAGTACTTGTGTTTGATGAGTTCCTATGACCCACCATTTCCTCCTTAAAATTCACAGACTTAGTCTGATGTTTATCATGAGAAGCACTATCAGCTGTTTTATGATAAACCCTATCCTTCTTTTTGGATTTGGTTGAAGGCTTAGGTTATCACATTGGGATGACTATGGTACAAACTTAGTCTCAAACTCATTTTTCATTTTATCCATCTGGATTTTAATGAGCTTATCTCTGTTGAGTTAGGAACCCTTTCTGTACCAACATTCATCAGAAAGATGATTGAATTTACCACATATTTCACATGGCTTATTCGTCTTCTTGAATTGATCAACTGCTGATGTGGAAACTACTGAAGGTGTGCTCTTCAGTACTTTTCTCCTTTGAGTACTTTTGTTTAGTACTGAAGGTTCTGTAACAACTGAAGACTTGTTCTTCAGCTGTTGTCTATCAGTAGTTGTTAATCCTTTTATTTCAACTGATTTGAAATGCTTTTCAGATGTTGTGACTTCCCCTTTAGTACTTGAGGTACTTTGAGGGACAACATCTGAAGTACTCAGCTTCATGTGCTTATCAGTAGTTAACCCATCAGCAATTGATTTGCTGACGTATCAACACTGATTTCATCTTGTGATTTTGGGTGATCACTTGAGGAAGATGCACATGATGATGTGGTTTGGAAATTACTTTCACTTTCAGATTTTACTATTGGTTTTGGAGTAAAATCTGTAGGTGGTGCAATGTGGTTGTAACCTATTCCAAACTTCACATTCGAAGCAGATTGCTTGCTGAGCAGCATTTCAAATCCCTTGCAGGATGATACCCAGCGGTCACACTCAACTTGGGTAACTGCAAGTTTTTCTTTGAGATCTGTATGGTTCTCAAGAATGACCTCTAGCTTAGCCTTTTCATCATTTAATTGGCATTTAAGCTTATAAATCTCATCATCTTTATCCTTAAGGACATACTCATATTCCGCTTTTCTTTTGGAAAGGGTTTTCTCAAGCTCTAGATTTTGATTTATTAAAGCTACATTTGCCTCTCTAATAGAGATAAATGCAGCTATGCAAGATTCAGAACATAACTTGGCCTTAGCCTCAGAGGATACCTGGATTACCTGTGATGAAGATGCATTGGAGCATGAACTATCAGTAGATTCTAGGGCCATGAGAGCTAGATTCCCATAAGGATGTTCACCACCATGTTGACCATCACCAGCAAATAATTACTCATTAGCAGAGAGATCGTCTGGTAAACTGCTCCTGTCAACAATACCAGGGGTGAAGAAGCTGTGATGAGGTTGTGATTGAGATGATTGAGATGGTAGAGGCTCAGGTAGAGCTTGAGGTTGTTGTGCATTAGGAACTTGAACCGGATTTGGGTGTGGCATGTAATAGCAGGGATATGGATATGACATTGGACCCTGAGCGACAAAATATGCAGGAGATATAGGTTGTGAATGATGACGAGAACTAGCAGGATGTTGCCCTCTGTTTTGTGGACTATTGCTTGGAAAAGTCACAAAGGGTGCAGAGGAGTTAGATCCAGATGATCTACACTCTCTTGCAAAGTGTCCAAGCCTGTGGCATTTGTGACACCTCAACTTACTCTTGTCAAAACCAACTTTGGTTTTGCAAGAGAGTCCTGGAAATTTCCTACCAGTTCTCTTGTAGAACTTTTGAGATCTGATATTAATCAAGGCCATTTGGCTCAGAATATCCATCTCTTCTAAGTCATCATCAGCAATACCCTTTAAATCATCCATAATGAAACACAAATTGTCACTATTACAGCCTGACTGTCAACACTAACAAATGCATGATCTGAACCGTTTGAGGAGAAATCTATATGCTCATCATAATTGCTTTCTGATGCAGCATATTCTGAATCATGACCAACCAAGGCAGTGTTCCCTGGTACAAAGTCATCAGTGAGCTTTCCTGATGATGCCAGTTTCCTTTTCTGCTCTATCTCTCTTTCAAATGTAAGCAGTTTCCCATGGAGTTGGGTGAGAGATAGACTATCCAGATTTGAACTGTAGCGTAGGACAATGGTATATGTGTCCCATCTCTCAGGCAGTGATCTGAGGAATCTGTTGTTCATCTGACTATTAGTGTGTTCATGTTTGACCATTTTCAGCTCAGAGATCAAACAGGAAAAATGCTCAAACTGTTGAGTTAGTGACTCACCCTTCCTATGAGAGAATGTCTCATATTATGGGGCAAGGATTTCTCTGTTGTTTGCTAAGACCTCATCTGTTCGACCAAATTGTTCCTTCAATGCATTCCAGAGGTCATGAGCAGTTTCATGATGCATAGGCCAGAATAGATTTCATTCGGCAGTGCCATGGCCAGAATTCCATGCGCTTTAGCATCAATCTCAAACAGTGTTTGATCCTCATCTGAGTATTGTTCCTTCTTCTTCGGAACCATTTGGTTGGTTTCCGGATTGTTCACCATAGGCTTGTGTGGACCATGTACCATAGATGTCCAACAACCTGAACTGTTAACAGACAGGTGATGAAGCATTCTTCGTTGCCATATGTTATACTCAGTCCTAACCAGCATCGGAGGCTTGGTTGAGGAACCGGTATTGTGAGGGTCATTAGAAGGAGTAGTCATTCTCAGATTCAACCAAATTCAATTAATTTTTAACTGATTTAGTTCAAAAACACAACAAACTCAATATTAACCAAGAGAAACTCAAAGCAGATAAACAAAAGCAGCAGAAATTCAATGATCTATAACCAATTCCTGCAAATATGCTAATTCAATCAAACTTAGATATAGAATAGCAGTTTCAATGATCAATTGTTAGATCAATCAATGATTAACCATGCTCTGATATCATTTGTTAGGATCAGTGATCTAAGTTTGATTGATTAGAGAGTATTGCGGCGGAATTCAAACAACGAATTAAACAATTTACAAGAACACAATTGATATTCAATGTAACAGTAAATGGTTATAGAAAAAGAGAATTCTGCAAAAGAGATATTTCATTAATATGCTTTCGTGGTGGCTCAATGTCACACATTACAATTAGGTCAACATTCCTTATATAGGATATGTGACGTCTGCTGATGTCACTTGATAGTGACATCTAACAGAATTATTCAAACTACTGAAACTATGCAAACTACTGAGAAAGTTCTCAACTACTGATTACATCTTAGAGAATGCTAAGTACAAGAAACATAAAACTACTAAAACTAAACTACTGAAACTATAACTACTGAAAAGTAAATTACAAGTACTGAAAGGAAACCATCACAACTACTGAAGTTGATAACTTCAGCTGTTGTGACAACTACTGATCACTTTGGTCTTCAGTCATTGTTCTTCAGATTTTTACTTTCAGACTTTGTCTTTAGTTGATAGCTTCAGACTTTGTCTTCAGTACTTTACTTTCAGACATTGTCTTTAGCTGATAGCTTCAGACTTTGTCTTCAGTTCTTTATTTTCAGACCTTGTCTTCAGTAGTATTCTTCAGTTCTTGTCTTCAGACTTTGTCTTCAGACTTTGTCTTCAGACTTTGTCTTCAGACCTTGTAATCAGCTGATGTCTTCAGCTGATGTGATCTTCTTCAGCAGTTGTAATGTCTGTGGGACTTAGAGGTTTTCTGATCAGGCTCATTGATTTTTTTGGTCCAACAACTGTGCACAGAAGCTAATAGAGTATTGAAACAAAACTAGCATAGTTACAAGGAAAAGATAGACCTATTAAATAAACAGCTTAGGGAAACTGAGGTAGTTACCTTTAACCAAGCAAATGACATTAGGTACTATCTGAACTCTCTTGAGGACACTAAGAAGCAAAAAGTAGTTTTAGAAGTAGAAGTCAATTCATTAAAACAAAAACTGCATAGTTGGACAAGCTCATCACATATTGTCCAACACTTAGTAAGAGAGAGAAATAATGGGGAGGGACTAGGATACAAAGTGGTTCCACCACCACCTGAGACCTTCATGAACAACAAATGTAAACCAATTAACAATAACCCCATCAAGGATCACGTGTTGTCCACTCCTCTGGTGAGTGATCCAGATTCAATAAGTAAATCAATTGGATCAGACACTAAATAGAAGGAGGCCATTTCAAAGGCAATAGGAAAAATGCCTTGTGTTAATCTGGAACAAGAATTTCAAAAGATTAGTTTTAAGTCAGGGTCAAACAAAGTCAAACAAGAACCTAAAAAGACTATAAAACCTAATCAATCACGTGCATCATGTCACAGTCCAGGTAAACAAGAGATCAAAGATGTAAAACCAGGTAAAGCAATTATGTTTGTAAAACCAACTCATGCATCAAACAAAGAAGTGTCCCAATCCAAACATAATAAAGTCAACCATGTGACATCTGCATCTCCATCGAACAATAGAAACCATCAAGTTAAAAGCAGATCCTGCTATAATTGTGGAGAGTATGGTCACATAGTATCTCACTGTCCTTATTATCAGACATCGAGGAAGAAAGTTGAACTTTCTACATCTACATCAAGATTTTTTAAAAGAAGCTCAGTGATGCCTTCTAAAAGAGATTGTGAACCTAAAGTTCAATCCATAAGCTAATCGTCTGTTTATCACAAACAGGCCTTACACAAATCTGGTTTATGGAAAGAAAAAACCTCCTCAGTGCCTAAAAATAAGAACACACAAAATTCTGATCAATCCTTAACCTCAAAGGGTCAGTGGGTTGAGTTTGTGATATGTGATGCCTCAGGGAAACCCAAGCTGGTTAAGGCTTGGGTTCCCGACATGAACTAATGCTTTCATTGACTGTGCAGGATGTTCGCTACAGTTCTGAGACTAACACGTGGATACTTGATATCGAGGAAGAAAGTTGAACTTTCTACAACTACATCAAGATTTTTTAAAAGAAGCTCAGTGACGCCTTCTAAAAGAGATTGTGAACCTAAAGTTCAATCCATCAGCTAATCGTCTATTTATCACAAACAGGCCTTACACAAATCTGGTTTATGGAAAGAAAAAACCTCCTCAGTGCCTAAAAATAAGAACACACAGAATTCTGACAATCCTTAACCTCAAAGGGTCAGTGGGTTGAGTTTGTGATATGTGATGCCTCAGGGAAACCCAAGCTGGTTAAGGCTTGGGTTCCTGATATGAACTAATGCTTTCATTGACTGTGCAGGATGTTCGCTACAGTTCTGAGACTAACACGTGGATACTTGATAGCGGAGCATCCAGGTACATGACAGGGAACAAAGCTCTCTTATCAAATGTTAGACTAATTAAAGGAGGGCATGTTTCATTTGCTGTAAACAAAGGCGGGTATATCACAGCCCAAGGAGAAGTGGAAATGAGAAAGTAAGTTTGATAAGGTAAACTATGTCCAACAATTACAAAATAACTTACTTTCTGTTTCTCAAATCTGTGATAAAGGATTCAAGGTAGTATTTGACAACAAGAAGTGTTACGTTCTAAAGAAGGACTACGTGATTCCGGAGGATCAGATCCTAATGTCAGCTTCTAGATATAATGATCTTTATGTTTTGGATCTCTCAAAGGCATCCACAACGGATAGTGAAGTCCAATGTTTCTTGTCCAAAGCTATTGAGAAGTAATTCATCTCCTGGCATAGAAGAATGGGACACATAAATCCGAGGAAAATGAATCACTTGATCCAGAATGATCTTGTGAGAGGAGTAAATGTCAAAAACTTTCAACTCCCAGATTTTTGTGTTGCGTGCAAAAAGGGCAAATAGACGAAGAAATCTCATAAGGAAAAGAAAGTTCATTCTATAGAACTTGAACTTGAGCTTCTTCACATGGATCTGTTTGGTCCAGTGAGTACAAAAAGCATCGCAGGTGACTTGTACTGCTATGTAGTTACCGATGACTACTCAAGGTTCTCTTGGGTAATGTTTCTGAAATCCAAATCAGAAACATTTGAATCCTTCATGGAATTGGTAACTACTCTAGAATCCTTATACAGGCTGAAGGTAAGACAAGTGCGCTTAGACAACGGAACCGAGTTCAAGAATCAGAGGATGGAGGACTATTGCAAGGAAAAGGGAATTGTGCATCAATTCACCTCGTCTTATACTCCTTAGATGAACAGTGTTGCTGAACGGAAGAACCCCAGCTTGATAGAGAGACGGCATGGACAATGCTTGCAGACTCGAAACTGCCTATACAATTTTGGAATGAAGCAGTGGAAAATGCATGTTATACTCTTAATTGAGTTCTGATAGTAAAACGCCATGGAAAAACGTGCTACGAGTTATTACAGCGACGTAAACCTAACTTGGAATATCTCGAGCCGTTTGGCGCTCCGTGCACCCTACTGAAAAAGACTCAGGAGGGAAAATTCAGTGAGAAGGTTGATGAAGGGATCTTCTTAGGATACAACATACCGAACAAGAGAGTTTACAATAACTCAACAGGTCAAGTAGAGGTGTGGTGTAATGTTGATGTTCAGAGATATATCACACCACCTGCTGGAAAAGGGCCTGCTTACTTCTTCGACTATGATGGATTCTTCAAGTCCTTCAACATATCTCTTTCTTCTTCAGAAGACAAGTTGGCAAACAAAATGATGTACGATGTCTTGAACACACCATCTCAAGATTCAACATGTCATGATCCTACCAACTCAGGGGGAGCAGTTGATGTGAGTGATTCTTCCTCTGATGAAGAAAATGACCAGATCAACCAGGATGTACAGGTTCTGACTACCACAAGTTCACACGCATCAGCTAGTGATGCTTCTGAACCTTCAGAACCTCAGACTCCTATTGCCTTAGATCCGGAACCAAATGTTCATAATCTTGATTCTGAGGTGGTTGTTCCGACAACTCCTGGCTCACGTCTAAACGTCTATCATCCATTGGATAATATTATAGGAGATGTGAGATTAGGGGTACAGACTAGAAATCAGTTGTATTCAGCTGATTATGCCTCTGTGATGGAAAAAGTATATCTTCACGACGGTGCCTACCGCTGCTTTTTGTCTTAGTTTGAGCCAAAGTATGTTAGTGAAGCACTAAATGATGAGTCTTGGGTTAGTGCCATGCAGGAAGAACTTCTTCAGTTTAAGAAGTTAGGTGTATGGACACTAATGGATAGACCTAAAGGTGCTAAAGTCATTGGTACCAAATGGTTTTGAAATGTAAGAAAGATGATCGGGGAGTGATCATCATAAACAATGCTCGGCTTGTCGTTCAGGGTTTTAGACAAGTTGAAGGTATCGACTACAATGAAGTATTTGCACCTGTGGCAAGGATGGAAGCCATCCGCATCTTCCTTGCCTATGCATCTTATATGAAAATCGAAGTCTATCAGCAAGATGTTAAGAGTGCATTCCTTCATGGTGAAATCAGAGAAACAATGATGTCAGTCAACCCGAGGGATTTGAAGATCCATATCATCGGGATAGAGTTTACAAATTCGACAAGGCTCTATACGGACTTCATCAAGCTTCACGGCTTGGCAAGAGAAACTCTCTACTCATCTTGTGAAACACGGATTTCGTAGGGGACTCATTGACTGCACACTATTTATCAAAGAAAAAGATGGAGACTTACTGCTAGTATAGATCTACGTAGATGACATAATCTTCGGTTCAAAGAATGAAGAATTATGCAAAGAAGACTTACTGCTAGTGTAGATCTATGTAGATGACATAATCTTCGGTTCAAAGAATGGAGAATTATGCAAAGAATTTGAAGCAGTAATGAAGGCTGAGTTTCAGATGAGTGCCATGGGGGAGATGAAGTTCTTTCTCGGGTTACAAGTAGATCAGACACCAAATGGAATCTTCTTACATCAGACCATGTATGTAGGAGATATTCTCAGTCGGTTTGACATGGAGAATGCTTCCATAACTGGCACTCCACCGGCTACAAACCATAATGTAGCACCCGATGAGAACGGTGATCTGGTAGATGCCATTATGTACCGAGGGATGATTGGATCTCTCATGTATCTCACGGCCTCAAGACCAGATATCATGTATACTACATCTTTGTGCTCACGATATCAGGCAAAGCCCAAGGTGAACCATTTAATTGGAGTCAAGAGGATATTTCGTTATGTGAAGGGCACACCCACACTTGGATTGTGGTACCATCATGATGATGACTTTGAACTTACAGCATATAGTGACTCGGATTACGAAGGCTGCAAGATGAACTACAAGTCTACATCAGCAAGGTGTCAGTTCTTTGGGAGAAGATTGGTAACCTGGTAGTGTAAGAAGCAGACCTCGTTTGCCTTGTAAACCTATGAAGCAGAATACGTTGCTGCTGCAAGCTGCTGTTCCCAAATCATATGGATTCAACAGAAAATGCGGGATTACGGTTTGCATTTCCCTTCTACTCCTATATTTTTTGATAACTCCACTGCGATTGCAGTCACTAAGAACCCGGTCCAACATCCCAAGACCAAACACATCGGGATCAAATATCACTTCATACGTGACTGTTTTGAAAAGAACTTAATCGATGTGATAAAAATAAACACTGATTTTCAACACGCAGACCTCTATACAAAGGCTTTTGATAAACCACGTTTTCTATATCTGTTAGAGGTCAATGGTGTTAAAAAGAAGAGTGAGGCCGATGACCATGTATAGTCCGATGCGTCGCGTCTAGTGTCTTTGAAAATTTCTTAAATTATAGTATTTTTTAAGTTTAATTCTCTTGTTGTGTTTAATGTTAGTTCGTTAATCCTTAGAGGTTTTAGTATTTTACGGGGAGAATAGGTACAAAAAAAACGAGGGAAAAGGAGAGGCAAGCCGATAATAAATAAGATCGTACGTGTGATACTGGTTTAACGTGTCGAAGATGATAGTACAGAGGTACAAACCATTGGGACTTTAAAAATCCAAATTGAAAAAGATACAAAGTTCAAGTATAAGTCTGAGTAGTCTGAGCAATATAAAAGGAAATATGATAGCTAAGCTAGTTACTACTAAGTAACACAAAGAAAGTAGACCTAGAGGTTGCTAGACCACAGCTGATATGTTGGTAGATCAAACACAATAGATGACTAGACCGATTGGTGATCTCAAGATTAAACTAAAATGTTTGACAAGCTATGGAAAACACCTTATCCCTGGTTAACACAATCAACAGGATTCCAATAAGGGGTGACGAGCAAAATAAATGCCACAAAAGTGTGTGTAAGACCAAAGCATGAGCAAAAGCACATAAAAAATGAAAATACAATCAAGCTGATAACCTAAATTGTTGGTGAGATTTGTGCTAAAAGAAGAAAAATTGCTCAAACAAGAAGATAGATTATGTGCCTCTCTGCTGTGCGGTGGCACTGACCTGAGGATAAGCATACCCTATATATTCTAGAACTCATTGTTGTTTGCCGCCTCTCTGCTATGCGATGGCACTGACCTGAGGATTGGCTTCTCTTTGAAAGTTCTAAGAATAGTCTCTTCTTGAATTCTACCCTTAGACCGCTGAAAAATCTCCTGAGGAATGTTGATTACCATATAAGTGTGGGATCCACAAATGCTTGTTGAAATAAACAAACCTTAAAACGATCACCAAACTGTGTATGGATTTAAGAGGACAAGTATACTGACAATCACTGTGGCTACAATTCTTGAAAGGTCAAATCAGTGTGGGGACCTAATAGTACTAGTATGATTTCCTAAATTTACTAAATGACTCTAGATGAAAAACAAGGAAAGAGCATCAAAGCTGTTTTTTTATAACTTGTCCTGAATGAGTTGAATATCCTGTATGATTCCAACTTAAATTGATCCATGTATAGCTTAAATGATTGTTGTTGCTCTCAATTATTCCTAGAACTACATCTTGGGAATTAACTCTCATAAAAACACAAAAACATGTCTAAATTTTTAAATTTGCAGTATTATTTCTTTTAATTCTGTACAAAGTTTGTCATATTCAGTTTTGTGTAGTATCAGACTATGTCATGGAAGTTGATAAGGGTCCTTATCATCGAAAAGGTCACGTCTGAGGTGACCACATGTGCTTTCAATTAAATGGGTCACGTCTGAGGTGACAAAAACTTTTAAAAAGATCACGTCTGAGGTGATCTAAAGGTTTTAAGTCTAAAATGATCATGTCTAAGATGATCAAATGTTCATAATGTTAAATTAACAGGTTAAAAGGGTTTAAAAGTCAAATGGTCATATAGTAAGGGAAATGTCAAGTATATGACCCATTCGAACGACTGGACCCTGAGTATGGTGAGAATGGACCATACTCATGCATTAAACAGCCGAATGGACATGAGTATGGAACATTCAACCGAATGACATACAAATGAGCCATTCAGCCGATTGAGAGTAGGCGAATGAACAAGTCGCGCGACTAACCTCCAGTTGGACGACTGAAGGTAAGTAACTGATCCAATCGCACGACTGAAGTCCATTCGCCCGAATGAAATGAGCGAATGATTCCAGTCATACGATTGAATCCAACTTTAGTATAAATAGAGGGGGAGTCGGTCGCATAGACTCATCACTCCCAAATTAACCCTAATTCGCACGACTGCCGTTACTCTGCCAAATCTTCATTAGATCTTTCTATACCACTAATTCTTGTGCACTCATGATTGCCACTGACTATACAGGTACAACGCGGTTCAATCCAACCATCTCTCATTCAATTTGACTGAAAAATCAACAAGTTCGGTCCAAACCAAGAATCGAAACGTGTTTGACGAAATAACCCAATTAATTCAATATTATGTGCTAAGTGTAATGATTGCGAGTCAAATGAACCAAAACATGTCATCTAATCATAAGAATTGGTCAAAATTGGAATTTGAATTGATCAGCAGTCTGTCATGCGAATGGACAGGTTGATGAACTTTAGTCGCACGACTGAGTGGTGCGAATGGCTAAAACGCACAATTGAACCACACGTATGAGTTCAGTCGCATGACTGATATACACGAATGAGTGTACATACGTATGAGCGCAGTCATATGACAAGTCATACATATGAGATAAGTCGCACGACTGGATTTCAGTCGTACTACTCATTCGCATAGGCTCATTTGCACGACAGATCAAAAGAAATATTTACAAGTCCAAGTGATTCAAGATATTCTTATTCAACTGATACTAACATTTGCTTTTGTAACAAATCACGAGTCGGTGGGCAATGAGCACCAAGCACAATATCTGTGCTTATCTGGATCAGTCATCCAGACATGCACCTGACTTTGCTGGAATCATCTCATTTCTTAGACGCTCAAGGATCTCTCACGCAATCTCAACTCCATGCACACCGTACCAGTCTATTCAGCAGGCCTTCTGGGAAGGTGCTGTAGTTGATAGAACATCAGAGCCTCATCAAATCCGTAGTTCGATATTTGGAGAGGCTATTGAGATCTCTGAGGAAGATCTCAGGATAGTGCTGCAGCTTGGGGATGATGCTGAATGTCCAACACGATTACACCCCCTGACTTTCAGAGGCTGTTTCCTACGGGACAAGTACACTTGGGACATCAATGCAGGGGTGTTCAACAAGAGCAACCTGTGTCCCCATTTAAAGTACCTTGCATACGTACTGCTTAAGTGCTTAGCGTCTCGGAAAGGAGGTTTTGATGAGTTGTCCGATCAAATCTAGAACGCATATGCTGCTCTGGTGCTGAACCATCCGTTCAGCTTCTCCAAAATGATCTTCACCTACTTAGTGGAGAACATTGAGGGGAAGGGAAGGAGGGCTTCTGTATGTACCCTCGCTTTATGTAGATGATAGACCAGAAGCTCCCTGCCTTGCCGATGGAGAAGGAAGACGTGGTGGTACTCGAGGTAATGGACGATACCACTTTGGGAAGGATGAAGGTTTACAGGGGGAAGCAGGTAAAGCCTCCTGTGAGGAGATTATTTGGACATCTGGCCCGGGAAGACTACATGGCGCCGGCTAGGCGTAAATGCCATCACGTTGATAGTGACTCTGAAGAAGAGCAGAAACAGCTCCCTTATGATGCCTCCGATGATGAGAGCGGAGATGCTGGAGATGAAGGACCCACTCAACAAAGGGGTCCCACTACTGCTATTCCATCTCCAGCATCTGTCCCCACTGGAGACGGAGCGGAGACTGCTGGGTTCCACTAGGATTTCATGCCTGGTGAGGAAGAAGATGAGTCAGATGAGGAGCCGCTGACTTGGACTGTAGGAAGTAAATTCGTTCCCATAGAATGAGGGCTCCAGGCGGTTGGTGAACGCCCAGGTGGATCGGGAGAGACTGCTGCTGACCCTACTTATGCTCCCGATCCGCCAAGCCGTGTACTAGGGGGGGCATCCTCCTCGACAGGATCGAGGAAGAAGACGATGACTCAGCCCCATGGCTTGAAAAGGAAGAAATGCAGAATCACCTTTATCACCACCATAATCACCACCACAACCACCATTCCACCTACCACCACTACCACCATTCCACCAACCACCACAGCCACCATTCCACCTACCACCACTACCACCATTCCACCTACCAATACTACCACCAGTCCACCTACCACACTACCACCCCTCTATCCACCACCACATCATTCACACCTACGTCACCACCACCATCATCTATACCGCCTCCAATCTTCACCACAGTCACCACGACCACTAGCCATCCTACAACACCATCCTCTTTCTCTCCATATCTATCAGGATCACCTCTGCCTCCTAGTGGGGTAGAGGAACGCTCTCGGCACTTAACCATATGGTGCTGAGGCTGTTGGCGGCAGACGAAGAGAAGACTGCTCAACTGCGACAGCTTGTAGATCTTACTGCTACCCAAGCTCAGCAGATATCTCAGCAGGCACAACAGATGGAGGTTCAACATGCAGAGATGTCCCAACTCCGAGAGCAAAATGTTCTAGCAGCAAAGAAGATTGAGGAGTTGGAGACTACTAACAAGACCATCATGGTACGCCTAAAAGGATCCAAGGAACAGCCACTTAAGATCAAGGAAGGGGATAGGGATGAAAGTGATGATGAAGATAATGATGGTGATGATGATACTGATGCTACTGGTGATGTTGGAGATGATGTTAGAGATGATGATGATGACGACTCACACTGCTGTGGGTGCCACATCTGCTAGTGAAAGGAGGACCAAAAGAGCACAAGATCAAGGTGCCTCCATATCAGTCCCGTCAGCAGAAGAGCTGATGCTCCAGGACAAGAGTAATGCTTAGATGTTTTATTGTTATTTCAAATAACTTGTATTTGGATCATGAGTAAAATTAATGAACTGAATGTTTATATGTAATGTAAATGATTATACCTTGATTATTAGCTAATGATTGCTGTGTTGAATGTTTAAATCGAACAGTTCCTGATTCCCAAAGAGATGAATATGACATTGCTCCCCTCCAACAGGTCAAGACTCAACTGACATTGATTCTTGATCTGCAAGGTATTGTCAGGAGATCGGTAATGTATACTCCTGAAGAAGGAGAAATCATTCACAATCTCACTGACGAGCAGATAGCCGAAATGTTCCAACTAAACGCTGATGAGATTGTGAAAGATGCTCCAACTGTGCAAACAGAGAGTGACGATGAGCTTCAGGATGTAGATGAGATTGAGATAGAAGATGTCACGGCTCAACACTATCCTGAGTACACTGACAAGGAGGGAACTGCCATTCCTAATCTGGGAGACACTCTTGTTAGTGACACTTTTGCGACTCTGGACAGGATGGAGAAAGAGTCAGAAAATGACAAAGAGAAGGCCCAAGCCTCAGCCACTGAAGTAAACATCAAAAAGGCTGAATGGGCAGCACGTTTTAAAGAGATAAGAGCCCAACACAGCGCTACAATGTCTACTGTCTACACCAAACTGTATCATGTCAAGAAACATCAAATGGTGGCAGGCAGGATCATAGCGTGGGCACATTTTGCAGACCTCAACGTTTACGTAGTTAAACGTGAGAAGGGAATAAAGTATTTCAGATTTCCACATGATCTGAAGAGTCTTCCAGGCTTTGAGCTCAACCAGTTAGCTATGCTAAACTTGCTATATGCTGACCCTCGTAAGATGTCAGGCTAGTTTGAAGCTACTCTAAAGAGGGAGTACCATACCAGATGGGTCAACTTCAAACCTCAATAACCAATGAGGTACATCAGAAGATCTGAGGTTGATGCCATAACTGGTAAACCTGGAGTAGTGCTGAAGTGGAGTCCACCGCGTACAATGTCTAAGATCCCACTACGTGAGATGCCACAGGACTTCACTCCACACTTCAAATGGTGGTACTACGAATGGAGAACGGGAGAGGCCGTGATAGTCCTGAACAGGAATGGCACAATGGAAACCATAAGGGTGTTTGACCCGATGTGGCTCACCAACTTCTCAGCACAAGATGGTTATACTTTATACAAGTGGCTACTATGCTACGACCCACAGGATATTGTACAAGCTTTACAGTTCCGAAAGGTGATAAGACTCGGTTTTGTTTTTGAGATAAACACAGGAGTTACCAAAGAAGCTAAGTACAAAAAGTTTGAGGAAATCATGAATGATGTTAGATAATAGATCGATCTAGGTCCAAGGGGAGTTTGTTGATACATATATGTACCTAGATCCTGATGCGAATGTAATATGTCTTACACTTTTGTAACTATTGGGTACTTAATGAAATACAAATGTTTGTTTGTGTTTATAATGTTTAATATTTCATTAATGAGTTGTTTAACGCATATTGACTTAATTATATAGGTTTGTGATTGTTTGAAGTGTTATACATAGTGTTAGAATATTGAATACACTCAAACTTGATGAAGTGAAGTTCTCATGCGTCCGAATGGCCATGCGACTGAGTGTCCATGTGCCTAAATAGTCCATACGCCTGAACAACTTCATGCATCTGACTCAGTCGCACGACTGAACACTCAATAGTGCGAATGGATCAACCGCATGACTCAATCGCATGAATGAACCATGCTAATGGTTCAGTCGTCCGAATGAGCAATCCTAACCTATATACCACCTAATTCGTGGAAAAACATAAGCATTGAATCCACTTCGACTCCAGACGTACCCTAGCCGTCCAGAAGCCTCCAAGTTCGTACTCCAAGTTCATAGAACACTACAGATCGATTCTCAATCGATTCTTGACGTTAGATTCAAGTCGTTATTGTGTCTACGTGTGTTCTCACTGATTGGTTCACCAATCAAATAGGATTCCGCACTATTTGGTTTGGTTGAACACGTTAATCATTAGGTGTTTGGTCAAATACCAGATCCTAACACTCCACACTTCAAATGGTGGTATTACTACTGGAGGACGGGGGAAGCGGTCATAGTTGTGAGCAAAAAACGTAAGATCGAGATTATCAGGATCTTTGACCCAATGTGGCTTACAAACTTGCTTGTTGAAGATGTGTACACTTTATACAAGTGGCCACTGTTCTATGACACATAAGATATTGTACAAGCTCTACAATTCCAACATGTTATACGACTCTGCTTCGCGTTTGAGATCCACATGGGAGTCATGAAAGAAGATAAGTACAAGAAATCCAAGAGCATGTTAAGAATCTTAGAAAAAAGGATAAACTAGGTCCAATGGGTAGTTTGTTGATACATCATGTTTCTAGTTTATGTTCTTAAATGTAAAAGTCTTTCATTTCTTACACATATGTAATGTGACTACTTAATAAAATATGATCGGCATCTTGATGTTTATTTGTCTTTGAGTATTTCATATTATTATTATATTTAGTATAATTCATATGTATGAACATCATATATAGGTTTGAGGTTGTTGTACATAGTTCTAAGTCAATAATGATTGAGAAATGTGTTCAACTTAGTCGGGTGGTTATTTATGCTAATGGACCGTACTTATGGACCATATGCACGAATGAATCATACTTATGGACCAGTCGCACTACTAAGCCAGGAGATTGGATTAGTCATATGTCTGAGACATAAGGTTGATTCAGTCGCACGATTGAACATTCAGTCATGCGTATGAATCAACCGCATTAGTCAGTCGCTCGACTGAACCGTGCTAATGGTTCAGTCATACAAATGAAACTGAAAACCTATAAACACCACATAATTCATTGACAAACAGGTGACTTCGGATATTCACAAACCCTAGCCGTCCAGAGCACCCTAAGCAGCCTATCCAACTTCTTAGTTCGTTCCTGATCGATTTCTACTCAATTCTTAATGCTTGTTTCATCGTTAGATCGATCAGGTTGTCGGTCTCACTGATTGGATTGCCTATCAAATAGGATTCCGCACTATTTAATCTAGTCTCACGCAGAATCCATTAGTACTCCGTACGAAAACGGTCCTAACAGAGAGGCTGTTAGGTTGGATTTAGGAGCTTTGCATTCCCTAGCAAAATGACCAAGTTGATTGCAGTTGTAGCTCTTGGCCTTGGCTTTGTCAAACCCGAATTTGTTATTGTTTTGGTTTTGAGGGAACTGCCTTCGAGTTCTTTTGAAGAACTTCTTTGCTCAATAAGTTACTCGAGCCATTTATTGGATTATGTCCATGTATTCAATATCATCTGGGCTAAGACATTCTAGATCATCAAAGCAAAACTGAAAGTCACTGGAATGTTCATCTCATGAAACGATGGCATAATTTTCCTAGAAGGAACATGATTGAGCGTGTTGAGACCTTGGTGTCTCAAGAAAAAAGGATGTATGGCCTAGAAGAATATGATGGCTGCTAAGAGTAGGTCAGGTACTGCCAGGGTTGTGGGGTTCTTGATCCTTGAGTAACAAATAGAGCATTGCTAGTAAAAGACTTAGAGGTTCTACCCATCTGGTGGCGTTTCTGAGTATCCATCTCTACATGGTATCCATAAAAATGTCATATACTTTAGTCATGGTGAGAGTGTTCAAATTCTCTATAATCTTGATAGAGACACAATAAAAAGTCCACCCTTGAGGAAGTACACTCATGAACTTCCTTGATAGATCTCTCTTGTTACGAGTCATACCTATAGACTGAAGTGATGAAATAAGATCCATATACCTGAAGTATTGTTGGCTGAGAGTCTCTCTAGCAATATATATGATGTTTTCAAATTGTTGCTAGGTGGAATTTTTCTTTGACTCATATACCTGAATTTTTCTTTGCTTGGTTAGTGGCCATTTTGAGTATGGTAAGTGTATGAGTGATGAAACAGGTTGATTTGGATGATAAGGTCTCACAATCAAAAGCCTAAGAAACTCTGATACCAATTGCAGGGTTAAGATTGGTCACACAACATAATTGTTATCTTGCAAACTCACTAAATCAAACTTGGTTTGATGATGCAGAATCCTTTGAGAGTTGATAATAATATACTAAGTAAACAAGGCACAAAGGATAATTTTTAATATACTTGTATATATTACTTCTCAACTCAAAGTGTTTCAAGACTCTGTCAAGCACATCGATTGAGTTACAATGAGAAATGATATATACTACTATCTACAGTCGGTTATACTTTGATACTAGCTGGAAACTTATGACTAAACAAATACTATATTGCTAGAAGTAAGGTATCTAAGATAAACTACTATCTCAAGTAAAATAGACATGACATATCTATGACTTCACATTTGTCACCAACTAAAGTTGGTAACTGTACTAACTGATAAAGGATGAATAGTGGACTAAAGTATGGTAAACTACATGGGCTTGAGAAAATGCCATGTAGTATATTAGAAGTTGCAGCGGAGTATGAGAGGGCCATACTTATGTCCATTGGTTCATAAGTTCTTCCGAAGCCGCTTATACTTCAGAAGAAGTCTACTTCTTCCAAGACTTGTACTAATCTTCATGACTTCATACTTCGAAAGTAATTTTCTTGAAATCTTTTAAGTGTTGAACTTTAAAAGGAGGATGACTTTGTCTTTAGAATTCAGGATTCCTCTTCGGAAGTTCTTTTAGCCTTAACTGCAGATGTGCAACTTCTCTCTTTAGAAGTTCTTTAACAGTTGTATCAAAAATTTTTGTAAGTGTTTATATTGGTTGCACCAGCCTTACTTAATCCAATAGTTATGACTAAGGATAACATAATATTTAGTGATAGAGCCTATTAATAACTAGCATAATTTGCATCAATGTGAGCATATAAACTAAGAAAACTAAAGAGTGGTGAATTAGTTAAGACCATTTTAGGAGTGCCTTTGGAAATATTAAAAAATTACCTTGATGGTTATCCAATTACGATAGCAGGAGACCAGAGAAACTACAAAGAGTTGCTCATGTCATAAGCAATCTTAGGGTTGAGTATTAGAAAGTGCCTACTATAGTTCAATATAACCTATGATTAGGTACAGGAACGCTCGAGTGGTGGGATAATTTTCAACCATAAAATACATGAGTAGATAATGATTTACATTGATTGAGACATATGTGTTGGAAAAGATCAGGAAGATAGCGATGCTATAAGAGATGCCATGTCTCATTAGAAGGTGTCTTGATTTCCTATACGATCCTTTTAATAGAGACAAGGACATAGCATGTCATAAAAGCTTAATAAAGTTAAATATAAGGAGGTGACAGAAATGCACTGTTGAAAGCCAAGCTCTATAAAATAGATGATACTTTAAAAATCATAGTTGTAAGGCTTGTTTGAGACCATAAGTCTCTTTCTTAAGGAGACAGACATGATAAGGGTGATTAGGGTTAGTGAAACCTAGTGGTTGAGTCATGTAGACAGTCTCAATGAGATCAATATTAAAAAAAGTATTTTTGACAATAGCCTATCACATTTCTCAGACACCGGAGAATGATACATGTAAAATAAATCTAATGTTTGTTGGTTAGGCAATAGGAGTGTAGGCGTCACTATAGTTTATTCTAATTGTTTGATGAAAACCTTTTAGAACAGATTGTGCTTTATAAAGGCCAATAGAACTAACCTAGTTTGAGTTACTGTTGTTGTTAGATATTAGATATTTGATCATCATTGCTATCGAGGTATCATTCAAAGAGATACACTTTGGACAACTACAAAGTATCACCATCTGAAATATTACATGTTATAGTTCACGAAACACAAATTAAAAAGTTTTTAATTATCTAGAGAAATAAGCATTATCTCTTTATTTAATGACATCATTATTAATCTAAGAGTTAAACGATTTAAAGTTTATAAGTTATATGGGCTTATTTCACTTAATGTTATAAGGGTGTTAGAAATTAATTGTTAATTACCAAGAGGTTTAGATGTTGATTACACGAGGCCTAATATGTAAGTAATTATTTTATAAAATAAGGATTAAAGGAATCACTAATCCCTATTCCTATTAGGCATCACACAAGTGCACCCTTTTGGGTTTTGGCCTTGATCTACCACACACCGCCATCAACCGTCGTCGTAAGCCGTCACTATTGTTAGTTATCTCGCGTGTTGCAAACATTGCAATCTGGGCTATTTAACGTGAACTGTGAAGTCACTGGATTGGTACACATCCGAGCGTGTTCTTGATGGAAGGATAAACAACATCAAAAACCAAGAGAAAATCAATAGCATGAACTATAATTAAATGGTTTCATTGATAAAACCTAACGATTACAAGCTCGTTAGAACATAAGAATCAAGGCTCTTGGCAAGGCGAGATCGAGCATGATCTCCCCTCTCATTCGGTAGCCCTAGGCCCCGGGCAGACTCCTCTCACAACCCTATCTCTCTACACATTGAAACTGGTATATATAGGCCTCAGCCCATAGTAGATGCGACTAAGCCCATTCGTGCGATTGGACCATGCGTATGGTTCAATCGTATGACTGGACCATGCGTATGGTTCAAACGTGCGTCCGGACCATACTTATGGTTCAGTCTTACGAACGTGTCCAATCGCATGTCTCAGTCACATGGCTGGTCCATTAGCATGGCTTAGTAGTACGACTGAGTCTCATTCGTATATGCTCCTGCGAATGACCCAGTTTTAGGTGTTTACAACATATCATGTGTATTACATTAGGCCTAGACTATTCGACAAGTGACAAACACACTATATATGAGTATATATGCTCCAACACATTCCCCTTTGATGTTGCTTGTGTATAGTAGATAACACCTCTTACAATCTTCAGTCAATCTTTGCACTGGTTTTCAATAGAATCAAATGAAAAACCATATTAGCCAACGTTGCCGATCCGTCAGGTTACTATAGTATCCCTGAATATGAATTTAGGCACAATAGCTTTCATTTACTTTGTAGAACACCATCATAGCAACAAGACTCCTCATATGACTTATTTTTCCAGATAATGAGATGAACAATTTTTCATTGCTTCAATCTTCACACAGGCTAACCTCATTAACATTAGCACCTGCAGAAATTCCCCCTCAAATTCAGCATATCCCAAAATATAGACATTGTGCTCTCCTTGTGTCTTCATATGGTGTATTGGCCAAAAGGTAGAGGGTTTCAATCCACAGCTGACAAACTCAACATAATCAACATGCATTCAGATTCATTATCAGAAATCAACTCACATCATCATTTTTTGATTGTGTCTTCAATTTCTCTATACAGGATTCCCCCTAAGAATCAGAATCCTCTTTGTGAGGTTTAATATAACTTGATTGGCCATAAATAGTCAGATGCTCCTGACTACCCCACAAAATCAGCACCGACTGCTCACATCTTCTCTTCTTTCTTTCGTGTTCCAACTACAATCACCTATTGTGGAAGTCCAACGAATAATGGGGTATACATCGAACTTATTTGACAAAAGAACCTCAGGGTGAATACGCTTTGCTCATCCTCAAATTTGTGCAAGAGGCAGTTCCAAACTCTTTTTTCTGGTCTGGAACAAATGCGGATGAGTCAATGAAGATGGCTCATTCATGCGATTGAACATATGACTGGTCCAGTCGCATGACTGAACATACGACTGGTCCAGTCGTACGAATGGTCCATTAACATGGCCCAGTCGTACAAATAATCCATTAGCAAGGTCTAGTCGCATGAATGGTCCATTGGCATGGTCCAGTCGCATGAGCGGATCTGCACGTAGATTTTCAGATCTGCAGCCGCCAGGGCTGTCAAAAACCCTAATCTTACGAATTTTAAATGATCTGAACCAACATAGACATCATAAGATTCACAGGGATGATTGGAACGTGGTTTCGAGTTTGATTTTAACATAGAAACACCACACATAACTAGATCTGAGCAAAACACGGAGAACACGAAGTGGGTTTAACGTCAAAGAACCTGAAATCGATCCAGAAATCAAGAGCTCGGGTTGCTAGAATGATTGTTAGATCATTCCAGCAGTAACCTAGCTCTGATACCAATTGTGAAGACCCTAGATCGGTAAACATCCGAGCGTCTTCTTGATGGAAGGATAAACAGCATCAAAAACCAAGAGACAATCAATAACACAAACTATAATTAAATGGTTTCATTGATAAAACCTAACAATTACAAGCTCGTTACAACATAAGAATCAAGACTCTAGGCCTCGGGCAGACTCCTCTCAAAACCCTATCTCTCTATACATTGAAATTGGTATATATAGGCCTCGGCCCATATTAGATGCGACTGGGCCCATTCGTGCGATTGGACCATGCGTATGGTTCACTCTTATGACTGGACCATGCTTATGGTTCAATCGTGCGACTGGACCATACTCATGGTTCAGTCTTACGAACGTCCCAATCGCATCTCTCAGTCACATGGCTGGTTCATTAGCATGCCTCAGTCATACAATTGAGTCTCATTCGCATATGCTCCTGTGAATGACCCAACTTCATGTGTTTATAACATATAAGGGGTATTACATTAAGCCTAGACTATTCGACAAGCGATGGACACACTATATATGACTATATATATTCCAACATAAACAAGGTGAAGTAGAGAGAACATTGTTGCTTTCAAAGTATGTTGCACCCTGAAAGGATCATACATGCCAACTCAATGGGTGAATTGATGATTGCTAAGCTGAAACCCACAAGTTCAAGAACCAATGCGGATGATGATCTGCAAGGAAAATAACAAGTGTTATCTTCCGCATTAGTTAATGCGGAAGACATAACTCTGATGCGGACAAGTGTTTACTTTTCCACATTGACTAATGCGGAAGAACTAATACTAATGTTGAAGAACAAGTTACTCTTCCGCATTGACTAATGCGGAAGAACAAAAGAAGATGCGGACAAGACTTTGCTCATCCGCATTTACAAATGCGGATGACCAACCAAATGCGCATGAGTATTTGTTCATCCGCATTAACAAATGCGGATGACAAACCTACTAATGCGGATGATCAAGTGGAAATGCTGATCAAGATTATCTCATCTGCATTTGTCAATGCGGATGAACAAGCAGAGATGCGGATCAAGACAGACTAGTTTCTGATGTAATAAGTCAGGGGTAGTTTAGTCATTTTGTAAACGCATCTTGTCTGCCTATAAATAGAATAGTTAACCTTGTACTGAGGTTGGCTTATTGATAGAGAATTTTGTTGTAATTATTCTTTGTAACTTATCAACTTTCATATATCAATACAAACAACATTTATGAGTAATTTTCTTGCCTTGAATTTTCATTGATTGTTTGTTTCCGCCACTCAATCACTGACTTGATTATCATATTCGATTCTCAGTAGGAATATCACTCTTACTCAACCCCAGTCAATTGGTATCAGAGCTTTGGCTCTCAATGCTCTTTCAAACCTACGCACAGACTGAATAGAACTTGATTGATCTGGTAATCAAGTTGCTAGTAGTGGATATCTTCATCTCTACTTAGTAAACAACAAAAATACTCCTGTCGAACAGCAAGAAAATCATTACAGAACTCATTCTGAACCTCGAAAGAACTGCTTGAACAAGTTGGACTAATCACACATAATCAATCTTAAAATCAACTAAATCTATACTTACACAAATCAACATGGATTCTAACAGTTACTCTGAACTAGGTCATACACCTAAACCTCCAATGCTTAAACACAAATATGAGTTTAAACAATGGAGAATAAGGTTTAGAAATTATATCACAGGTGTAAATCCTGATTTTGGATCTCAATATGTTAGGGTCCACATATTCCTATTACTCTATCAACAGCTCAAGCTGCACTTTACAAGATTGCTAGAATACCAACTGAAGACTTAACTCTGGATGAAGATGACTATAAGAAAATCAAAATTGATCTCAAAGCATAATCAATTTTGACTCAAGCACTCAAAATGGATGTGCTGAAAAGATTGGAAAAGTATGGAACTGCTAAAGTTGTTTGGGATGCACTCAAAATTATGTGTGAAGGAAGCAGTGAGGTTGCTGAAATTAACAAAGACAAGCTGGTCAATCAGTATGAAACCTTCCATCACACCAAAAGAGAATCTATATCAAAACAACTGCACAGATTTGTACAGTTAGTAAATGACTTGGAAATTATGGGTGTTTCTTACAACATTAAAGAACTTAACAAGAAAAGCTTCACAGTCTACCTGAAAGCTGGAAGCAAAATGTCACAATGCTGAAAAATACTCTTGATCTTGAGAGTACCACTCTAGATATTATGATAGACAAGATTGTAGCTTTGGAACTTAATGAACGAAGCAGAAACCTGAGTGGACCAAGAGTGATTGAGGCCTACAAATTCCTTTAGAATCTCATTCTGTTGAAAATGCTTTCATCACAGAGGAAGATGACTTCATCTCATTAAGAGATCAAATGAACAATACTGGTTCATTGCATCTCCACCATTCAATCACCCTTCAACTTCAGCTTAAGCACCTAAAGTCACCACTGCTCCTCAAACCATTATAGAAGACTTAAAATCAGAAGAGCAGAAGGCAACTTACAATGCCTTTGTTGCAAGCTTTGAAGCATATCTAGGGGGAAGACTCACCTCTACCCACCTAATTCAGGAAGATTTAGAAGAAATGGATCCTGATGATGTTGAGGAGATGGATCTACAGTGGCCAATGTCAATGATTTCCATGAGAGCAAAGAAATTCTTCAGAAAAGGAAGAAAGCTGAGCTTGAATGAGAACACAAAACTTGGATATGATAAATCCAAGGTAAAATGCATCAACTGTGGCATGACTGGCCATTTCTCGAGAGAGTGAAATGCTCCAAAAGAAACAACTATTCAAGGAACTCTCCAGGCCAATCATCATCACTGCCTAATTCAAGCTATCACTCCAACAATCAAAAACAGCAGTACCAACATTCTCATCATCAACAAACATACCAGAATCAACCACAACTAACAAATCAAGCCCACGCAAGCAGTCAGCCTTCTTCCAGTGCCCTTATGATCAAACAAGATGGGATATGTGACTGGAGTGTGTATGCTGAGGAAGTCAAGCCTCAATTCCAGAATCATGCTCTTATGGCTCACATTAATGATGGACCATCTTTAATGCCTACTGAGATAAATACTAACGTTTGTGGTGAAAATGCATAAATGAATTACAAGAGTATAGAGAACACAACCATAAACTAGCAGATAAAATTAAAGAAGAAAAAGTGAAGTCAGAAATGATGAAGAGAGAACTAAAAAGTTTTGAAATCAAAATCAAATCTCTCATTTCTGTCATAGAAAAATTGCATGGTGAGAAATACAATCTTGCAGCTGAAAATGAGCTACTTATTGAAAAGTTAGCTCAAGCTAAAGCTTAACAATCTATGACTGAAGTGAAACTTGAAAAGTTTAAAATGTCTTCAATCAAGGTGCAAGAGATGCTAGATTCACAAAAGGATCCAAAAAAAATGTCAGGGATTGAGTATAATTCATGTCCTCCACCATACAATGACAATTACACTGTCATGCCTGACTCTGTCTCACTCTCTGAATCAATTGAACCTAAAACTATGGAAACTAAATTAGTAGTGAAACAATTGACAAATCCTCCAAACAAACCGGATGTTTATTTTGAAACCAATAAGGATAAAATCAAGCTAGGTCATCCAATCAAAATCAAATAGTGCTTAGACAAGACAGTGGGTGTCATGAAACCATCAAGCCCTGTAAAAGCAATTGTACTTTTTATAAAATTCATACCATCTGTTTTACAAGGCAAAAAGAAATATGTCAAGACAGTGAAACCCACTACTGAGAGTAGTTCTGATAATGAGATTGTATCTCCATAAAATTCAAGCAAATCAGAAAAGGTTTCACTGAAAAAGAAACAAACTGAAAATTGAGTTCAACACATAAAACTTCATCAGACCCTCAGTCATCAAGGTTAAGGTAGGGAGTTGGGTTTGATATCTGTATCAAAGAACATGTTGACCAGTTTGAGAAAGAAGTGAAAAGTAGGTTGAAGAAACAGAAACAACCCACACAACTAAACAAAAATAGTGTTGTGAAACAATCTACTAAAAAGGCTGATTCTGATTCATCACCTAAAGAAAAGAAAGTGACTCATCAAAAGAAAATATCAGTTGAGTCACACAAGGAAAAATCTGATTCAAGAAACAAACAAATGTATTTTAATATATGTGACATGTTCAATCACAAGACAGACAAATGCTTCTTCAATCAATATTGTTCTATCTGTGATATGGACAATCACTCCACCAAAAATTGCTATTTCAACAAGTTTTGTTCAATCTGTGACATGAACAATCACAATACATCTGATTGTTACTTTAATCAGAAGGGGTTGAGAATTCCACAACACAAGCCCATCTCAAAAACATCTAATGTAATGCACACTGTCAGACCTCACCTTCATAATACTCAATCTAGGACACCTAGATCAACAAATGACAGAAATAACTTCAAGGATTTAAGGAAGGGTCAAAGAAGTCATCTCATAATGAAACAAAAACTTGACCTTCCTAAACAAAAACCAATTTTTGATAATAAAACATGGGCTAAATTTTTACAAAGAAGTAGAGACCAATGATTTCATTTTTCATCTGAATCCTTAGTAGATGTTGATGAGATGACTCGACCAATTCATCAACAAAAATCTCCCAGAACACCTCCATCCAAATTACAATTGAGAGGGAAATATCAGGAGGTGACTATCATGAATAAGAACAGGAAACCCAAGACCATCATGGCTTGGGTTCCTTATTCTAATTAGTTCTTTTTGCTTGTAGGTTCATCCACACAGGTCTAATAGCCTATGGTACATAGATAGTGGATGCTCTTGACACATGACTGGAGATCGTTCCCTCCTTCATGATTTGAAGTACATACAAGGAACTACTGTGGCATTTGGTGGAGATCAGAAGGTGGTAGAATTACAGGAGAAGGATCTTTGACAAACAGGATGCTGAGCTTTGACAGAGTGAATTACTGTGAGCAACTGAATTTCAATTTGCTAAGCGTGTCTCAGATATGCGACAAAAAATATTCCACTCACTTTATAGACACTCACTGCTACATTCTAAAACCTGGATTTTAGATTCCTGAAGACTGGGTTGTCTTAAAGACTCCGAGGAAGAATAATACATATGTCTTAAACTTGTGTTCTGCATCACCTAAGGAAGAAACATGTATTTTGCCTAAAGCATCATTTGATGAGTCAGAGCTTTGGCATAGACGTTTGGGGCATGATACCTTTAAAAATATGAACAAGTTAATCAAGGAAACCATTTCATTGGTCTTCCTAAAAAAGAATTCAATTTTATTGATCAATCTTCAGCATGCCACAAAGGAAAACAACACAAATCGTCTCACAAAACCAAGCTGGTGAACACTAACAATACTCCATTGAAGTTACCTCACATGGATCTTTTTGGACCAACTCATCTAATGAGTATGGGAAAGAAATAGTATTGTTTAGTGATTATTGATGACTTTTCTCGATTCACATGGGTGTTTTTCCTACTTCATAAAAACGAAGCATCCCAAATCATTCAAGAATTTATCACTAAAATTGAAAATCAACTTGATCTTAAGGTCAAAATAATAAGAAGTGATAATGGTAAGAGTTCAAAAATGAAAATATGAGTTCCTTTTGTGCAACCAAAGGCATTGCTCATCAATTCAGTGCAGCTAGAACTCCTCAACAAATTGGGGTAGTTGAAAGGCGAAATAGAACACTGATTGAAGCAGCAAGAATGATGCTAGCAGATGCTAAACTGCCAATCACCTTCTGGGCAGAAGCAGTTAACACGTCGTTCTTTGTGCAAAATCGAACTCTGATTGCTAAAGAAAGTAACATGACACCTTATGAACTGATCTTTCATAGGAAACCATTTATTGGATTTCTCAAATCATTTGGTTGTCCAGTCTCAATATTAAACACCCGTGATCATTTGGGAAAATTTTCATCTAAGTCGGATGATGGATTCTTTGTAGGTTATTCTTCTATCTCAAAGGTTTATAGAGTGTTCAATCCTAGACTGAACATTATTGATGAATCTACAAATGTTCAATTCAAAGAACATTCATTTCCCAAATCTACAAATGGTCCTGATTGGTTGTTTGATATTGACACTTTTACTAAATCATTTGACCAATTTCACTTCTCTGATGCAGGAAATATACATTCAGGTGATACTTCATCAACTGTAGAAAGAAGAGATAATTATCCATTGATTACACCTACATCTAATGAACATATGAATGAAGATGTTCCTCTTCAAGCTGATCCCATCAGAAATCTATCACAAAACCTTAGTGTTTCTTTTGAAGAAGGTCCCAGCTTGGTACCATCTCACTCAGATGACTTGTCAAATGAGATCAGGAATCAAAAACAGGCTTCTCATCCAGTAGAAACTCAAGGTACATCAAGTGATGCAAGCAACTCAATGCTGTTGAACATGTAGTAGTTACTGAAACAGAAGTTGACAATCTTCATAAACCCACAACAATACGAGATGAATATGCCTCTGACCATAATGAACTGAATGTCTCCAATCTTGATGTAACTATTGCTGGTGACACCATTCCAACCACAAGAATACACAAGAATCATCCAGTTGAAACCATTATTGGTGATCTTAATGAGAGGGTGACAAGAAGCAAGTCTAGTATTGCAAACATCTGTTTGTTCTCCTGCTTTCTTTGTCAAACAATACCCAAAAACATCAAAGAGGCACTTCAAGACAATAGTTGGATTGAAGCAATGCAGGAAGAATTGCTCCAATTCAAGAAGCAAGAAGTATGGCAGCTGGTAGATCTTCTTGAATGACAATACCCTATCGGTACCAGATGGCTGTACAGGAACAAGACTGGTGATAGAGGGATGGTCATCAGAAATAAAGCAAGACTAGTGGCACAGGGATACACTCAGGTAGAAGGAATCGACTACGATGAAGTATTTGCTCATGTTGCCAGATTAGAAGCAATCAGAATCTTTCTTGCATATTCTGCATCCATGAAATTTACTATTTATCAAATGGATGTAAAGTGTGCCATTCTATATGGAAAGATTGCTAAAGAAGTCTATGTGAGTCAACCACCTGCCTTTGAAGATCCAGACTTCCCTCACAGAGTTTACAAACTTGACAAATCTCTGTATGGTCTTCATCAAGCACCAAGAAAGTGGTATGAGACTCTATCATCCATTCTTCTTGAACATGGGTATGAAAGAGGAAAGATTTATCAGACTCTTTTCAGAAGAATAAGAGGGAAAGACATGTTGTTAGTCCAGATCTACGTGGATGACATTATATTTGGCTCGACAAACCAGCAACTTTGCAAAGAATTTGAAGACCTTATGCATTAAAAGTTCCAAATGAGTGCTATGGGGGAAGTCACCTTCTTTCTAGGGGTGCAATTCTAGTAAACAACAGATGGAATCTTCATCAATCAATCAAAATATGTAGAAACCATGTTGAAGAAATTCCACTTTGCTAACTGTCAGTCTATCTAAACTCCTGTGGATACTAAAGTGAAGATTGGACCTGACCCTGAAAGCAAATCAGTGGATCAGACTCACTATCGATCAATGATAGGTTCACTTATGTTTCTAACAGCCAGTAGGCCTGACATTATGTTTGGTGTTTGTGTGTGTGCAAGATATCAAGCTAATCCAAAAGAATCACATGTGAACGCAGTCAAGAGGATTTTAGATATTTGAAGGGCAAGCTAGCTCTTGGATTATGGTATCCAAATGAAGGAGAATTTAATCTCTATGCCTACACAAACAGTGATTATGGAGGATGCAACTTCAACAGAAAATCCAGTTCTGGCAGTTGTCAATTTCTTGGTCCTAGACTAGTATCCTAGCAATGCAAGAAGCAGACAATATGTCTGTGTCCACAGCAGAAGCTGAGTATATTACTGCATCAGCATGTTGCTCTTAAGTTCTCTAGATTCAAAACCAGATGCTTGATTATGGTTTTAACTTCTTGCATACACCAATTTCTATTGGCAACACAACTGTTGTCTTTATAACTAATAATCCAGTTCAGCACTCAAAAACAAAACATATTGAGATTAGATATCATTTTTGAGAGACTGTGCCGAAAAGGTTTAATCAAATTGATTCAAGTAAAAACTAAAAATCAATTAGCTGATTTGTTTACCAATGCATTTGAACCTAGTAGGTTTGAATTTGTGGTTCAGTCAATTGGCATGATTAACCTTGAGTAAAAACTATGAAAAACATCAAAAACAATTTAAAACATAAAAAAATCAAGTTTTATGAAGAAAAGGATTCTTGAGAAATGATATAATTACAGTCGTTATATTATTCACTATGCTTAATTTCAACATGTAAAAGACTGAAATGACTTACCAGATATGTTGGTAGGCTCAACTTGGAAAAAAAGATACACGCAGTGATGAATTAAAGACATATTCAATTGTGAAACACTCATCACAAAGTATAGGTATGTATGGCTTATCTGAATTCATGTGTGAGTAGTGGCCTAAACACACCAGGTAATGATACTTTATGAATCTCATTCACCACATCATGTTTCATCTCTGTTTTGCTGAGCAAAGACCTGATGAAACTTGCACGTAGTACAGATGTCATGATCCAAAAGATTCCCAATGTGGAACACATCCAAAACTCCATGAATCAACAAAGTAACATTCCAAGTGAATGAACAAAAGAATCCTATCATGGATCACCTTCCAAAGTGAAGTGAAAAGAATCCCAATGTGGATCAACATGAAAAAGGATCAAATTAAACAAATCCCAATAGGACTAGTGAAAATGAGATTTCATGACTTAAGTAACCTGGTAAGAAAAGTTGTTAAAAAGTTCTACCATGCATTGTATAAGGAGGATTGATCATTTCATGCTTATGTGTGTGTGGTACACATTGAATAATAAATCAACCAAAACATGATAAAAGTCATTTGCATCAAAATATCAACCAGGTATGGGTTTAAGAGGACAAACATACCTTCAATCTTCAAGTTCATAATCATGTCCATTTAACATAAAGGATGCACATGTGTAATGTAAGACGTATATGATCCCAACAAAGAGATCTTTCTCTTCATTATTAATATTAATCAAAATAACATTCAAATAGTTTTAAATTTTCAAAGTTTCTATCCAAATGTAGACATAAACTTTAGGGGGAGTAATTTAAAATTTTTGAGTATGTCCAAATTTCTGTTTATTAACTTAATTTTGAAAAATAAAACAAAAATAATGTTAGTGTTGTTGTTGCTACAATAAGTTATACCATTATATCTCGCTTATTCAGATTCTTAGAAGCATGATAAGCCTAAGATCTGTCAAAATGGGAAACTTGTATTAATTGTGACATACAAGTCAATCCAAGCAAGAATTGACAACTTCAACAGCCCACTTCATAAAAAAATCAATGAAGGACACCTCTTCATAAGATGAATAATCAAGTCAATCATATTAACTTTTGATTAAGTTGAAAAGCTAATGCAGGTAAGTGCATTAGTTAATGCCAGTGAAGGTAACCCATGCATGTAACTAATGCGGGTAACAATATTTTTTTCTTTTCTCAAGTGCAACTAATGCGGACAACGATTTTACTCTGCCGCATTAGTGTGAAGTGAATGTAGAATTTACTCTACCGTATTTGATACAGTTAACAAATGCATGAACAGGTCTCTATCGCATTTGCTATAGTGTGTGTTGACTTGTCAACCGCATGTGATATAGTTACACAAATGCTGATTGACTTTGCTCTATCGCATTTGCTACTGTGTACAAATACGGATATGATAAAACAAGCAACTCAACCGCATTTGTTAGAGTGCTGAAGTGCAATTTTTTTCCGCATTTACTACACTACAAATGTGGATAGCCAAAAATTGAAATGTTAATCTTCCGCATTTACCACAACACAAATGCGGACAGCCAAAAGCTTAACTTCCGTATTTGCAACAGTACACAAATGCGGATAGAATACAAAGTTTCCGCATTTGCAACAGTAATGGAATGCGGACAGCCAGTAAAAACAACCTTCCGCATTTGCTACAGTCAACAAATGTGCGGATGACCAAAAGTAGCCAAATGCGGACTGTCAATGACAAATGTTCGTCTTCCGCATTTGCTACAGTCAAGAAATGCGGATGACCAAAAGTCATAAAATTAATCTTTAGCATTCCCTACAGTAGTGACTGTATCTGCTTGTAACTTATAAAAATTTTCAAGTTGTATTATTTGACTATTTAAAGGAATTCAAACGGGTCATTTAATACTTTTCAAATATGAGAGACTTTATAGTGAGACGAGCACAAACCTACAGTACACCACCTTCAATCATTATCATCATAAACATTCAAAGATTTTCTTGTGTTTCTTCTCAAAACATTCTTGTCATCGATTCTGAACTACAGTTATTTCGAAGATAAGGTATAATTTCAATAAAATTTTGAAAGCAAGACTTGAGTTTCGGACTGTTAACCTATATCAAACAATGAACCAGATAATAATGAAGAATACCAAAATCGAACTTATTAATGTGATCTAATACACATTTTCGACTTCAATAAACATATAAATTAATAAGAATTCAACTGACGTTGAAAACCTTGATAATCATGTTTACTGCGAAAAACAGAGCAAAATGAAAAGGAAAATGTGTAACAAATCAAAGTCACATTATCTATTGAATGGTTCAAACATTTAAATTGTGATTGTTAAAAGACAACTTCACCATTTGCCATTACAGGAATCAACAAGCAGTCCCCCTTGTCAATTTCAAGTCAAAAGTAATAACTAACACATGTCTCTTGTGCAGATTACATGGCAAATCTTACATGGAGCAAGCTCCATAACGTCAGCAGTTATTTAACCCTTATATGCCTGAAGTTCAAGGTCTTAGAGATATGATAAGATTCTTATCTACCACAAGGGTAGCATATGCCATGACAGTGAGACCAACAATCTACGAGAATCCCATTAGGTCTTTCTAGGAATTAGATGAGGTAGTTGAAGATGATGGAGTGAGAACTCCAACTGGGAGAATCAATAATGAGCTTACTCTGAGGATCATAGAAGAGTCTGTTAGAAGATGTCTACAATTGGGTGATAATGCTAATGATCATCTTGAATTAGATGATGAAGAAATAACCACATTTTTCTCTGAAATTGGTTATGAAGGGAGTTATGAAGCAAAACAGAGAGTCAAAGGATTAGTGGATCTACCTTGGAGGTTCCTAATTCATATGTTCCAACACTGTCTGTTAAAAAGAAAAACAGGATGGAATGACATTCCAGTCCTCACATCTTCTGCAATATGTGCTCTCTGCACCAACAGACGGTTTAATATGTCTACATAGGTGTTCAATGGCCTAATCTCCAACATTCAAGAAGGGTTAAGATACAAGTTTCTGATGTATCCCAGATTCAGTCAATGTCTAATCAATGAATCATTTCATGACATTGCTAATGAAGGACCTGTGCTTAACATCCTCATGAAAGATCCTATAAGTACATCAAGAAGAAGGACCCAAGGAACATTTACAGTGGTGCTCACTCACTCCTCCTCCTTGGATGCTTCAACAATTGCATCAAGCAGGTCAAGTTCAACCACCTCCACAACCAATATCTCAACCACCTCCACAACCTTCACCACAACCATCTCCAATACCACAAACTAAACCGTAACCTTCGCCAATACCATCACCAATACTATCACCACAATCACCATCACTTTCAACTCCACAACCAACACCACCAACAACCACTCAACCTACACCTATATCACCTTATCATCACTCTCCAATATCACCACCACTACAATAACCTATATCCCCTTTTCAACCTGTGCCATCACAAGATTACCCTGCTAATGTAGGAGGATCAACCAGTGCTTCTAAAGCCTCCAAATCATCTTCTGATGAGGAGGATCATCACACTCACATGCCTGCAAAAACAATAACTTTTGAGCCTATTCCCTCAGAAAGTTTTGTTGATTCAAATGTTAACAGACCAGATGAGAAGGATGAATTGATCACTGAATTGAAGCAAAAGATTGAAAGTATGGAGAGAATTCTAATCAGAAGGGCAAGAATCATAGATGATATAATTCTGGAACTAGATGAGAAGGAACAGGAGATGAAAGATCTCAAAGATAAGCATAAGGAGGAATTGACAGAGAAAGATAAGGAAATTGAAGTTGTAAATGCTGCCTTTAAGCACTCAAGAGAAGAAGTTAGTGGACATATAGACACTCTTGAAATTCAAACAATAGCAATGGAGGGACAAGAAAATATCATAGAAGAACAAGCTGATATCATCTCAAAACTTGAAAGGAAATTGATAGCGAGAACAAAAGAAGATCCGAGCTTGAAAAGATGATTAAGATCCAAAGAAATGAAGTGAATGATGATGAAGAACAAGAAAAAGTTGATGTTGATAACAACCAATCAGTAGATGAAAATGAAGAACAAGGAGGTGATGAAAGTCAAACTGAGTTTAAAGATCAAAGTCTGGATATGGTAGTGTATTCTGGAAACATAGATTACTCTAACTATGAAAAAGATGAATTTGAAGAACTCTTCAGTGCATTGAATAGTTTTTCATCTGAACAATTCAACATTGATGATGACTTTTGGGAATTCATAAACAAGCAAAGAACTGAGTTAGAGCCTATTGTTTTTATCCCCAAATCACTAGTGCCTTTGGAAAAAGAATTAACTCTACAAATTGTCCCTGCTATCTCATTATCTGAAGAACAAAAAGAAGAACTCAAAGAAAAGTATGAAAAGGAAAGGAAAGAAGAAATTGAAACAGAATAGAAAGATGAGGAGAAAAGTGAGATAAATGATCAAGAGCCAAGCACGCCTGATAAGGTACCTGAACCGGAAGAACAAGCTGAAACCTCTAGCCCTCAACTTCAAACTTACTCACGAAAGAGGAAGTACTTAGCTGAAAAAGCCGAAGGTAAGAGACCAATAGTTGAAGAAGAACCAGTAAAGAAACAAAAAGATGAACCAAGAAGTCTAGCAACAATTGCTGAATTTTTGGAAGAACATGAGCAGGCAGAAGCTCAATTGAAGAAATTGGCAGGTGCAATTTATTTAGAAGAAGGTGAAATTGTTGGTGGATATGAAGTTGAAAAGGATGTTCTCATGGATAGTCCTATTAAAGTAGAACAGGTAGTGGAAGACATGGTAACCAAAGCACAAACTGATGACTTGATGATTAAAGCCATGTTTCTGATCAATCAAGGCTATGATCCTGATGAAGTGTTTGGAATGACTTATGAGAACATGAAGGAGGAGGAAGAGAAAGTAAAAATGTTGCTTGATCCAACAATAGACACTGAATATGAGAAAACAATGACAAAGGATACTCCAAAGCATAAAGATTCATCTTTGAAGAAATCAACAGGGTATGAAATACCATTGCCAAGAAGGGGTCCCCTACACAAACTGTCTGAAATGAAGAAATCATCCTCATCCCATGAATCATTTTTTTTAATCCTTATAATATGTCTGATAAGGAAATGAAGGAATATCTATCAAGTCAAGCATTCACAAGAAGAAGGATTCCTAACATGAAGACAAATTCTTTAAGAGTTGGAACTCTTCAATTGATTAATGAGAAGAAAGAAAAACTCAGGAAGCTGGAAGAAAAATTGTCAAGCACCAAACCAAGAAGTAGAGTTTCAGTTGAAGACATGATGTTGAACCAGAAAGACCAAGAACTACTTGCCCCAGTGCTCCACAAGTACCCTGAATGGTTTGAAGAACCATCTCAGTTGAAACTGCAAGAAGGACTGACTACTGCAGAACTGATGAGAGGAGTGTCTACTCCTAAGGGTAAGGTAGAACAAAAGATAATATCCTGGAAGTATGATAGTACATGGAATATGTTCATGGTGAAGATAATCTCTGGGCTAGTACAATTCTTTACAGAGTACTCAGCTCTTGTAAATGCCCTTAAGATTAATGACTTGAAGAAGCTAGCTCAACTTGAACTGATCAATCATGCAACTATGTTTAGGGGGTATGAATTTGAGAACATACTTAAGATGTTCAGAAGAACAAACAACTTCAATTCATTAAAGACAATATGCTTGAGAAAAGATAAGACATTTGTCAATCCCCTTGATAAGAAGAAAAAGGTGCAAGCAGAAGAAATTTTATTCCTTGAGTTGAAAGTAAAGCCAACCGAATCATTGAAGAGGAAAGTAGTGTCTCATACTCATTCCTCCACTCCCATCTCAAACGTGTACTATGATGATAAAACCTATGAGATGGTGATTGAAAGGAAGTGGGGAGGAAAGGAGGGAGCTGACATAAGACTATTCAGTGGATATGAAGTAAGATTACTTGATGAATCATACATCCACTACATTTATACCAGGCACTTTAGGGAATTAAACAACAATTGGGTGAACAAGACATGCACTTCTTTCTGAAATGCATTAAGTTGTTGAAACTGGCATATGATCGAATAAGTGCTAAAAGAGACAAAAGAAAGAAGAAGAAAATACCACTCAACTTGGAAATATTGTTAACTTGAAGTGGATGTGGGAGGAATCTTACTGATTCATAGAGATGGTCTTTCTACAATCTCCATTTGGAACCTATTTCACTGAAAAAGTTACCAATGGAAGCCATCTACAACATGAGTAAAATGAAGATCCATGTGCTAAGTAGAGACAGGATGTCAGAAGCAACTGATTTTGTAAACATGATCAAGGCTATCCTGGATCCTAGTAAAGCTGCATTCATATTACCTATAGAAAACCCAGCTGAATTATCACAACATCAATCACCTCCTAAAAATTGAGGAAAACTAGGCTGTATAATCCTTAAGGGAGTATTGTTGCACCCTGAAAGGATCATACATGCCAACTCAATGGGTGAATTGATGATTGCTCAGCTGAAACCCACAAGTCAAGGAACCAATGCGGATAAGATCTGCAAGGAAAATACAAGTGTTATCTTCCGCATTAGTTAATGCGGAAGACATAACTCTGATGCGGACAAGTGTTTACTCTTCCGCATTGACTAATACAGAAGACATAATACTAATGCTGAAGAACAAGTTACTCTTTCGCATTGACTAATGCGGAAGAACAAAAGAAGATGCGGACAAGACTTTGCTCATCCGCATTTACAAATGCAAAAGACCAACCAAATGCACATGAGTATTTGTTCATCTGCATTAACCAATGTGGATGGCCAACTTACTAATGCGGATGATCAAGTGGAAATGCTGATCAAGATTATCTCATCCGCATTTGTCAATGCGGATGAACAAGCAGAGATACGGATCAAGACAAACTAGTTTCTGATGTAATAGGTCAGGGGTAGTTTAGTCATTTTGTAAAGGCATCTTGTCTGCCGATAAATAGAATAGTTAACCTCGTACTGAGGTGACAGCTTATAGATAGGGAATTTTTGTTGTAATTATTCTCTGTAAATTATCAACTTTCATATATCAATACAAACATCATTTTTGATTAATTTTCTTGCCTTGAATGCTCTTTGATAGTTTGTTTCTTCCACTCAATCATTGACTTGATTATCATATTCGATTCTCAGTAAGAATATCACTCTTACTCAACCCCAGTCAAAGTATAAGGATTTGGTTTGTTTGCCAAAGGTATAAACTTTATTCACCCTATGAATATGTTTTTAAGTTTAGTTAAACTGCATGTAACTGGATGCCTAATATGGGTATTAATTACCAATTAACTAAACTTGTAAAACTGTTTCCACGTTTCAAACTAAAAAAGTTTGCAACTTTGATAATAGAATCGTGAATTTAATAGTAAAATACTTATATAGGATAGCTAACAAATGCAATAAACAAATTTACGGCCAAGAATATTATACATCAGAAGAGCGTGAACCAATGTATGTGTTAATTTAATGTAGGGCTTGTATATTAGATTTCATGGTATCACTTTATTCTTGGTATTTATTGGTTTTTTTGAATGTGTATGGATTCATGGTGGAGAGGAAGAACAAGTCACACCACGACATCTCGTCATACTCGGATAGTGACAAATACTAGAACCTTAAAATTTTAGAGTGGAGGGGTGTGCATGGAATGTTAAGGTATGTTTTTGGTCTCGTATTCATAGGTGTTTTGACATATGTAAAATGGAAATAAGAGTTCATCTTTATTGGTTTACACTAGGGTATGCCTAACATAATAACATGTCTTCAGTGTAGACACCAACTCAACCTTCCACATTTCTAAAAAGAAAGGCATAACAGTTAAGCATACATATTCATTACAATTGTTTGTTGTACTGAGTCAAGATTGCCCATCTTATAGCATCCACATTTGGTTTCACATAACTATTTTCATCTCAATTCCAAGGCGCCCCCACGCCCACCAAAAATCCAACCCAACCTAACTGAATAAATTTTGGAAGATGTTGTAACAAATATAATGTGTCTACTCAATCAATTGTAATTACTAAATTTCATGTAGAAAACACGATTGCTAATAACTTTAGTATCATCATACCTCTAAGAACAACCGTCATTTAAAGCTTTGCATCATCTTGTCGAAGCTTCCCTCATTTACTTGTATACCAAGTCAAGGCAAAAAGGTTCACTTCACATGGTCTACTAGAGATCAACTTGTGTAACGTGTAATGTGGGGTATGTCTGTGTCAGTCTATCACAAGATTCTTCTTTTTCATTTCACCTGACATTACTTTTAACCACGAAGATTAGTCATATACATTGTAATTTATGTTGTTATGGGTACGGAGATTAATGAGGAATGAGTAGGTAAATTAGTGGTTGAGCTCTTGTATTTACTCTTAACATCGGTTAAAGACTAGGGTTACTGTGCCAGTTTGTTTTTCTTTAATTGAGGAACCAATTGTTGATCTACTTTAGTTGTAAGCATGTATCTTGTACCAGTCTTGTTTGCCTTCCTCCTGACCAAAATAATGAATCCAAAAATCTTTCTTTTTCTTTGATATATCCTTGCAGAAGCGTGAGATGCTTGGGTGTTACTTTTCGATTCAAACCACATTGATTATCATAACACCAAAATAAACTAAACATAATTTTTCATTAAACATACAGTTGTAAGATTACATTTATACAAAATTTAGTCTAATACTTAGAATTCTACATTGTAACCCTAATTCAAAGTACACCTCTTTATCATTTCATTCATTCTTCAGCTAGTAGTGGACGTGAACATCCACGAATAGACTGAAGTCAGATAGATCAATAACCACCCATATGCTCAACTTCCATATAGAGTTGTGCCAATCATTGAACATTTTGAACGTGTACATGAAATTATAATACTTTAGGATTACTGATAAAGCATACTCAATGACTCAACATAAAGTTGGTGAGAACATAGGTTTATTCAATAACATGACTCATTTTAATTGCTGGAACAAAATTAAACCTACTCAGATGTCAGTGATTCATAATTATCATATACAAATCATAAAATCAAATTATGTAACTTCACAACCCTCATCCAACAGAAGTTGATATATTCTTAAGTAGCGCTACATATATTATTTGATGGCTCCTTATCTGAATAAATGATTGTGTCAATATACAATAAAATATCAAAACTTTTAACTTTTTCATCAATATTAATACCAAATAGTATGCTTTTTCTCCAAAAAATGTATAAATCAAATGGGGCCATGTTACTCACTTTATTTCTAGCAATAACTCAAATATCTCCTATAGAATAAATATTTGTTAGTAATAAATCTTATTTCTTTAAAATTTTCAACATTTATATCATTAATTAATTAAGAGTTTCTAAACAATAGCTACTATTGTACAAAATTACTAAACTACAAGCTGCAAAGTTCCAAATCTGAATTATACCATAAAAATTCAGTCAATATCTCATTACACGCGATCTACTAGAATTTATACAAGTTTCATAGTAAATGGTAGAAATAGTTACATATCTCTAAAATTCTGAAATTTATACAAACTATCCGTTGCTGTATATCATAACTTATGTAAGCTTTTCATGATTTAACCTATTGTTTTACTCTTATTTTCGATTTACTTCTTATTAACTATTCTAAAATATAAAACATTGTCATAATTATGAATTAGTTCATGAAATTTATTCTGCAATTTCAATAAAATATATTGATCTTACGTTTGTGAATTTCTTCTATTTCCTTGAAGTAATCATATAAATTAATATATTCCATATAATAATCCTATAATTTTTAGAGTATTATTTCCAATATTTTCTTACAAATTTCTAAATTTTATTTCCACAAGTACAGTCATTTAACTATTTAATCAAATTATCATATATAACACATGTTTCAACCCTTTAAATCTTTTATATTTGTTTAAATCCTTGTTTTTTTATAAATTCTCAAATTTTCTGTTTTTGAACCTTTTTCTTACTTAAATTTTTTATAGAAATCAATTTCTTATGAGGTTTTGTAAATAATCTTGGTGATTTAACATAAAGTGTTGGTTATATGTGTTAGTTAAACACATACAAAAGTTTTTAAACTTGTTAGTTATAGACTTCAATAATAAAAACTTGCTTGGGGTAGAAGAAAGACTTAATGAGTTGCTTGCTTTAGATCCTTGATGACCCATTTGGTGTGGTGTTTCTTGAGCTTAGAGGATTGATCATAAATTAGTTGAAGAAGATTAGATGTTAAGGATATGATGCCTCTGATGATGGAGATCGGTTGGTGTTAAAGACGAAAGAGAGCAAGAGATGGTTTATGTTGGTTGAGTGATTGGAGGTCTGGGAGAAAGATAGAGCGAAGAAAGATGATGGTGGCGGTTGTGGTGGTTTGCGGTTGAGGAGATTGGTGGTTGTGGGGGTTCCATCGACCGTGGGTTGATGGGGAGTGGATGATCATCAATCGCTATAGCTAGGCTTGATGATGTGATGGTTTTAGACTCATTAGGTAGTCATTTAGGTGATAGGTGGCATGGTTTGGGGAGTGATTAGTGTTTGGTTTTGCTAGGTGTCAATTTATAGTGCTAATCAGACTCTTAGTGGTTAAGTTTTATTAAGTTAGATGATTAGTTACTAATCTAGATTAGGTAGTGTCTTATTGAGCTGATACTAGTGCTAAGCGGGTGCATTAGTTAATCTTTAGTTGTTTAGGATGAGTTTGGTTTTGGTTTTTGACATAAGGTTTCTTGATGTTAACTTGTTTAGTATTGTTTAATTAAGTTTCAAATCTTAATTCATTACATATAGATAAAAACATCTATCATATAAGTAACTAATCACACAATCTTATGATTTGTTAGCTCACATATTTATGATTTGATATCACAAGGTTCACATGAGTTGCATACATGCACAGGTAAACATTTGTGCATTCATGCATGCATGTTCACGCACCATGCATATTCAATAAAGCATGAAAAATTTATTTTAAAATCACCTTAACAATCTTTTATAGGATAGATAAATATATACTATCCATTTATAGTAATTTTAAATCCTTAGTTTTCCTAACCTTGGCTTTATGGTTTTCATATTCTCCCCCCATATAAAAAATTTCATTTTGAAATTCATGGGTAGGTATTCTCGGATGTTGTGGAGGGTTTATCTTTGTAGTTACCCTTTTCATTCAGTATAACATAAAATAAATGGGGTTATTTCCTTTTGATTTCATCTTCCCTTTGCCACATCAATTTAGGTCCTCTCTTTGAATACCATTTGACCTTTACTATTGGGATTTTTCTTCTTCTTAAACTCTTTAACTCTTTGGCCATAACTACCACTAGTCTTCCCCAAAGTGAGTTTCTTATCTATTTTGATTTCGTGTATTGGTACCTTTAATGTCTCATCAATCATACATTTCTTCAAATTAGATACGTGGAAGGTATTATGTACTTCACTTCATTGCAGAGGCAAATCTAACCTATATGCTATAGGACCAACCTTATCAGTTACTTCAAAAGGGCCAACATACGTTGGGTTTAACTTATTTATTTTCCTATATCAAAAAATTCCCCTTGATGGTGATACCTTTAAGTGCACTTTATCTCATATTTGAATTTCTAAAGGCATCTTTCTCTTATCGCCATAGCACTTTTGCGTATCATGTGTTGCCTTTAATTTCACTAATTTTACCTCATGTATCTTGAATAAGTTTTGGGCATGTAAGATGTCTAACTCCTACCTCATTCCAGCATAATTGTGACCTATACTTCCTTGTATATAAAGATTTAAAGGGAGCTACTCCAATGCTGACATGGTAGCTATTGTTATATGAAAATTATATCAAATGTTACTGTATATCCTAGTTACCACCAAAATCTAACGCACAGGCTCATCACATATCTTCCATTGTCTGAATTGTATTCTCACTATGTCCATCTTTCTGTGGATGGTATGCTGAATTCATGTTTTAAACTGAGTTCCTAATGCTTTTTGTAAAGTCTGCCATAATCTTGAACTAAATCTACTGTCTTTGTCAAATATTATTGAAATGGGTATTCCATGTCTAGATAAAATTTCCCTTATATAAATCCTTGCAAATTTCTCCATTTTATAGTCTTCTCTCATTGGCAAGAAATGAGCTCCCTTAGTCAGTTTGTCGACTATAACCTATATTATGTCGTACCCACATGAAGTTCAAGGCAATTTAGTTACAAATCTATGGTAATCTGATCCCACTTCCACTTAAGAATTTTTGGTTGTCATAAATATCTTAAGGGTTTCTGGTGTTCAGCTTTGACTCTTCAACAAATACCACATCTTTCTACATATTCGACAATAGATTTATTCATACATGGCCATCAATGCTAGTTTCTCAAATCCTTGTACATCTTGTTATTTTGCGGATGTACTAAATATCTTGATATATATGTTTCCCTTAGAATAGTTTGTCTAGGCAGTCATTGTTAGGAATCAAATACCTCCTCTAAATCTCAAGATTCCATCTCATGCAGCTTCTAGTTGTCAGTTCTGACTCATCACATCTCTTGATTCATCTTTTTTCTAGGTTTGTTGAATTTAACTTGTCAAATCAGAGTGTAATTCCATCCTCATAACACAAACTCATCATGGCTTAGTTCTTTCTTTCCTACTTAAAGCATCAACATTACATTGGCGTTTCGTGGGTGATACTTGATTTCACAATCATAATCGCTTAATAATTCCACCCATCTTCACTATCTCATATACAACATCTTTTGATTGAATATGGGTTGCAAACTCTTATGAGCTGCATAAATTATGCACTACTACTCCTAATTCTAAGTTATGAGTAGTTTAATTCTTTTCACTTCCTCGTAGTTGCGAAGATGCATATGCAATTACCTTATCTCGTTGCATTAAAACACATCCGTAACCTTGATGTGATGCATCACAGTATACCACAAAATCATTTGTACCATTTGAAAGAGCTAAAATAGGATCATGCATAATTATTTTTTTAAGATTTCAAATGCAACATTCTGTCTTTCTCCTAAACATATGGCTTATCTTTCTACGTTAATTGTGTCAGAGGTTGAGCTTTTCTAAAAAAAATTCTATAAATCTTCTATAATAACTAGCCAAACCTAAGAATTTACGTACCTCAGTTGGTGTTTTTGGAACTTCTCACTTTTTAGTTTCTTCGATCTTTGCCAAGTCGACTTGAATTCTTTCTTGATAAACCACATGTCCTAAGAATTATACTTCTCTTTTCCAAAATTCACACTTTAAGAATTTGGCCTACCATTCTGTTGATACATGTGTACCTAGTTTAGGAGCTTAATGTAATATGTCTATCACGTCTGACATATATGTAATCAAATGGGTATGAATGAAATACAAACTGTGGTTTATGCTTATATTGTTTAATATTTCATTGCTTATTGTGTAATAACATGTTGGACCAAAAGAACCAATGAGCCAAGATCAGAAAATCTCTAAGTCCCACACGGTATCACAACAACTGCTGAAAGCCTCATCAGTAGTTTGACAAGTACTGAAGACTTCAACAGCTGAAGATCAAGTGCTGAAGACCTTAACAGCTGAAGAACAAAAGTGCTGAAGTACAACAGCTGAAGAACACAAGTGCTGAAGCTGAAAGACCAAAGTACTGAAGTACAACAGCTGAAGAGTTCACAAGTACTGAAGATCAACAACTGATGTACAAAGTCTGAAGACAAAGACTGAAGACATCAGCTGATGATATCTACTGAAGTCATCAGCTGATGAAACGCCTGAAGGTCAAAGTCTGAAGATCAAGTACTGAAGCCTCAGTAGTTTGTCACAACTGCTGAAGAGTACTTCTTCAGTAGTTGTGATATCAGTAGTTTTATGTTTTATGTTTCAGTAGTTTTGTAAAACGACTGAAGAGCTTGTTCTTCAGTCGTTGTAGTTTCAGTAGTTTTATATTTTGTACTTAACTTGCTGATATGTTCTCAGTAGTTTGAACATTTCAGTAGTTTGTTAAGATTTAGTTATTTCTGTATTGGATCTGCCAGTTGTCACTTTCCGTGATAACAGCAGTGACTGTTGCACTCTATATAAGGAGTGACAACCTATTGTAATTATTGAGTGACATGAGCAATTGAATGGAATGATTGATTGATTCGATTAGAAATATTCTACTTCTATAAACATTCCTAGAAATCAGAAATTCATATTCTCTCCCTATAACCGTATGCGATCTTAATGCTCACATATATTGATAGCTTGCTACAATTTGTCTAATTCGTGTTTGTATTCCGCTGCTTTACATTCTGATACATCAAACTTGTGATCTCTGATCCTGTCAAATGCAAGTTGAGGTGTCACAAATGCCAACGGCTTGGACACTTTGCAAGAGAGTGTAGATCAACTGGATCAAACTCTACTGCACCCTTTGTGACTTTTCCTGGCAACAGTCAACAAAACAGAGGGCAACATCCTGTCACATCTAGTCATCATCCTCAACAACAATCTCCGGCATATTTTGTTCCTCAGGGTCAAATGCCTTATTAGTACCCTTGTTATTACATGCCACAGTCAAGTCAAGTTCAAGTTCCTATGACACCACAACCTCATGCATTACCAGAACCTCAGCCTTCCCTATCTCATCAACAACCTTCATCTCAACAACACAGCTTCTTCACCCCAGGAGTTGTTGACTGGAGCAGTTTACCAGATGACTTGTCTGGTCATGATCAACTGTTCTCAGGTGCTGGTCAACATGGTGGTGACAGTCCCTTTGAGAATCTAGCTCTTATGGCTTTGGAGTCTGCTGATACTTCATCCTCCAATGCCTCTACTCCTCAGGTATCACAGGTATCCTCTGAGGCAAAAGCCAAATTATGTTCTGAACAATGCATAGCAGCATTTGCTTCCATTAGAGAAGCAAATGTAGCTTAATTAATAAGAACATTGAGCTAGAACAAATAATTTCCAAAAACAAAGCTGAGTTTGAGTTTGTGCTCAAAGATAAAAATGATGAGTTTATAAACTGAATTGCAAAATAATTGATGATAAGGCTAGAGAAGATGTACTTTTAGAGAAGTACAAAGATCTCAAAGAAACCCTTGCAGTTACCCAGGTCGAGTGTGATAGATGGTACAATCATGCAAAGGTTTTGAAATGCTTCTTAGTAAGCAATCTGCTTCAAATGTGAAGCTTGGAATTGGTTACAATCACACTGCTCCACCTACAGATTTTACCCCAAGAGCAGAGGTAGAATCTGATGGTGAGAGTGATAACCAATCTATCAAGTCATGTGATCTACCTTCTGATACAGCACAATCAGAAGTAGCAGTCAGTATCAAGTCCTCTTTGAACCTATCAGCTGATGTTGATGGTCCAAATGCTGACATTCACATGATCAATAAGTTGATCAACTCAGGAGTCAATCCTGAAAGTCCTGAAAGGACTGGAGAGCAGGATTCAACTCCTGAAGTTCAAACTTCAACTGCTGTCAGTACTGAAGAGAAGAAAACTGGCAGTAGAAAGAGTTTGAAGACTACTAAGATGCTGTCAAGAAAGCAACCAATGCTTCCAAAGCATTGAAGAACAAGTCTTCTGTTGCTTCACCATCTTTAGTTGATGATCAACCTAAGATGAAGAAGAAACCATGTGAAGTATGTGGTTTGTTCAATCATCTTACAGATGATTGTTGGTACAAAAGGTTCCAAACTCAAACAAAAGAAGAATTAATGAGAAAATGGTAAAAATGAAAATGAGTTTGAGACCACATTTGTATCAGCAACATCAAATCCTGTAACCCTTAAGTCCTTAAAGCAATTCAAAAAGGAAGGAGTTAAACAGGTGACAGCTGAGGGTGCTCAAAAGAAGAAGGTGCAACATAGGACTTTATCTAACTCCACTAGCAATGTGTCTGATGAGCTGAAAGCTTTATCACAAAATCAGACACAGCTGGTGATGATGGTACAACATCTGTTGGGTAGAGTTAACCAACTAGATTCTCCTATGTTGAAACCACAGAAAAGGAGGTCTAAGCCAAGGACTCCTCTTCTGCACCATCTTCTTCCTCTCAAACTGTTGTTACAAATAAACATGCTAGTTTACCATCTATTGATGAGACCAGGCCCAAACCAAAAAGGTTTGGGTCTCTAAAACTAACTGATTGTTTATTATTGCAGGGTTCTTCAACATGCCAAAGTAGCATCTGGTATGTAGACAGTGGGGGATCTATGCACATGACTGGGAACATCTCTCTTCTTCATGACTACTCTCAAGGAAAGAAGGGATTTGTCTCTTTTGGCAATGATGCTAGGGGTTACATCATCGGTAAGGGCTTTGTCTCCAATGGAGAATCAAATTTGATGATGTTAATCATGTGGAAAATCTCAAGTACAACCTCTTGAGTGTCAGTCAAATGTGTGATAAAGGCCATGTTGCCCTTTTCACAAGTCAAAACTGTAGGATTCTGTCATCCAAAGTTTTGCCCTGATTGACAAGGTGTTGGATGATCACACTCTCCTGAAAGCCAACAGGACAGGAAGAGTGTATGCCTTAGATCTCTCTAAGAAGATAGATCTCAAAGGTAATCCTTGCCTATTTTCCAAAGCCTCTTCTCAAGAATCTAAACTGTGGCACAGGAGGCTTGGTCATGTTAATCTTAAAAACATGAATCAGCTTAGCCACAAGAGTTTAGTCAGAGGCTTACCAATGAAGGAGTTCCACTGTGATGAAACTTGCACTGCTTGTTTAAAAGGAAAACAGCACAAGGTCTCATTTCCTCCTATTGAAGTGTCCAAGTCCACTGCCTGCTTGCAATTACTGCATATGGATCTATTTGGTCCTGTGAGAGTAATGAGCATGGCAAAGAAGAAATACTGTCTGGTAATTGTGGATGATTACTCCAGATTTGTATGGACTTTCTTTCTACATTCAAAGGATGAGGCTGCTCAGAAGATTATCCACTTTGTGCTGTACATTGAGAAGCAGTATTCCCTTCCTGTCAAGTGTATTAGAAGTGATAATGGAACTGAGTTCAAAATCATACACTTGATGACTTCTATCTCTCAAAGGGAATCAAAAGGCAGTTCAGCATTCCAAGGACTCCGGAACAAAATGGAGTAGTAGAGAGAAAGAACAGGACCCTCATTGAAGCTGCAAGGTCCATGCTGGCTGACTCAGGTTTGCCATTGACCTTTTGGGCCGAAGCTGTCAACACAGCTTGTTATGTGCAAAATAGAGTTTTAGTAAATCAGAGGTTGATGAAGACTCCATATGAAGTTCTCCATTTTGGCTCCACTGATTTCATTTTTCAAAGCATTTGGGTGTCCCTGTTTTATTCTCAACACAAAGGATCAACTCCACAAATTTGATCCTAAGGTGGATGCAGGATACTTTGTTGGTTATTCATCTACTTGCAAGGCATACGAGTCTTCAACTGCAGAACAAAGATGGTTGAAGAAACTCTACATGTCAAGTTTAAGAATCTCCAAAGGACAAGATTCCACAAAGTCCTGTGGAGTTATTTGATTTGGACATACTGCAATATGTTCCCTATCAAACTCCTGTGTTGCTCCTGTCAACAGTTCACCACTGGTGGTTGCTGATGATGATGATGATGCAGTACTCACCTCTTCAGGTTTAGTGATCAGCTGCTGATTCAACTAGACCTGATGTTCCTGTAGCGCCAGTAGCACCCTCCACAACAAATGTGATGAGATTTCTTCGAATTCAACTTCCTTTGAATTACCATCCACTGATTGGTTTCAAGGAAATGATTCACCATCTCCATCTGTTGCTGCTGAACCGGTACAAACACTTGCACAGATCTCATTGTGTATCAAGATCTGAAGAATCACCCCATGTCTCAAATCATTGGTGTATCACTGCTGGAGTATCAACAAGAAGTCAATTGTCAAATTCTGCTTCTATGCTCTCTTCACAGTCAGCAAGAGCAAAGAATTATCACATTGCTTTAAAGGACAATGGATGGGTTGATGCCATGCAGCTTGAGCTTCTTCAGTTCAAGAAACAGCAAGTGTGGGAACTGGTTCCTCTACCTCCAGGTAAGGTGTGCAATAGGCACTAAATGGGTGGTTTAGGAACAAAACTGATGAAAATGGGCTTATTGTTAAGAACAAGGCCAGACTGGTTGTTCAGGGTTTGCACAAGAAGAAGGTATTGATTATGATGAACCTTTGCCCCTGTAGCCAGACTGGAAGCAATTCGATTGTTTTTAGCTTATGCTGCTTATCAAAAACTTAAAGTCTTTCAAATGGATGTCAAAAGTGCATTTTTGTATGGAAAAGTTAAAGAAGAGGTTTATGTATGTCAACCTCCAGGCTTTGAGGACAATAAACATCCTAATTGGGTGTTAAGCTTGATAAAGCTCTTTATGGGTAAAACAAGCTCCAGAGCCTGGTATGAGACATTGTCAAACTTTCTTTGGAAAACAATTCACTAGAGGCTCCATTGACAAGACTTTATTTATTAAGAAAGCTGGGCAGCATAATCTACTTGTTCAAATTTATGTAGATGACATCATTTTTGCATCCTCTGATCCAAAGTGTGTGTGATGCCTTTACAAAGTTGATGCAACAGAAGTTTGAAATGAGTGCCATGGGAGAATTACAGTTCTTTCTGGGGTTGCAAACAAACAAAAGGCTGATGGAATTTTTATTCATCAATCAAAATATACAAAAGATCTTTTGCAAAAGTTTGATTTACAAAACTGTAAGCCCTGTTCTACTCCCATGAGCAGCACCACACAACTGGACTCAGATCAGAAAGGTAAAGTGGTTGATGAAACACTTTACAGATGTATGATTGGGTCCTTGATGTATTAACAGCTTCTAGACCAGATATTATGTTTGCTACATGTGTTTGTGCTAGATTTCAGGCTGCACCTAAAGAGTCTCATCTGATTGCAGTCAAGAGGATCTTTAGATATCTGCAAGGCTCCATCTCTAGGTCTATGGTATTCTACCAGACATTCTGGTAAATTAGTTGCTTTTTCTGACAGTGACTATGCAGGGTGTAAGTTGACCAGGAAATCAACTTCTGGTGGATGTCAATTCCTAGGCAACTGCTTGATTTCTTGGCAGAGCAAGAAACAGACCTCAGTTGCTACATCCACTGCGGAAGCTGAGTACATTGCTGCTGCAAGCTGTACATCTCAGGTACTCTGGCTTCAAAACCAACTTTTGGATTATGGCATTACAGAGACTAAGATCTCATTGTTAATGGATAGTGCTTCAGCTCTTTGCATTGTCAAAAATCCAGTCCAGCACTCTAGGACCAAACATATAGAGATCAGACATCATTTTTAAGAGATTGTTTTGAAAAAGGTCTGATTGATCCTAAGTTTGTGCCCAGTGCTGATGAGCTTGCAGACATCTTTACTAAGCCTTTGGATAGTTCAACTTCCAAAACCTGGTGTTAAGGTTGTATGCTGCAGCTAGAATAGGTGACAACTACTGATGATCTCAGTAATTCATATTGATGATCATGAGTGCCTGTCACATATAAGTACTGATGAGTCTTTTAACCTCAGTACTTTTTTATAACTACTGAAGGCTAAAAGTTCTCACAAGTACTGAGTACTTCATCTGCTCTAAACTACTGAAGTAGTTACAACTACTGATGTAGTCATAACTACTGAAATCAGTAAAACAAAGATAAGTACTGATGTCCTATGAAACAATGAAATCAGCCATAAAGACTGATGAATGTGTTGAGGATAGTTTGAAACAGCTGAAAAGCTAAGAATTGACGAAAACAGCTGAAGAGAACTTTCCCTTCAGTCGTTTGTACCACTGCTGTTTCATTTTAAACAACTGAAGCAAAACCACGTCTTCAGCAGTTTTATAACTACTGATGACCAATACCAAGTCTTCAGTTGTTTACAACAGCTGATGACAAAACCACTGTCTTCAGTAGTTTCATAACTACTGATGACAAACACCATGTCCTCAGTTGTTTCAATCACCTGAAGTCAAAACCACGGTCTTCAGTAGTTTTCTAAACTACTGATGCCTAACACCGCGACTTCAGCTGTTTCAACGTCTGAAAGGATAATACCATGTCAACGGTCGTTAAAACAACTGATGACTAACACCACATCCTTCAGTCGTTTCTCACCCTTACCCTATAAATACCTTAACCTGAGCTCTCCATGCTTTATCTTCTTCAAACCTAACGTTCCTCTCCAAAACACTTCCATGGCGTCTATGCAAATTAAACCGCGAACAACTGTGTTGCCTACCTCACAAAATCGCCGATCTGGACTAAGTTCGATACTGCTATCGATCTTGGTTCAGTCCCCATACAACAAGGCATTCCTTCTGAACCCGTTTTACATGCCGAATCCTTGAACCAATTTTGGATGAACATTACTGTTACAACTGAGGAGAGCCACACACAATCCCTCCGGTCAGTCGTCAACAACAAAGAAGTAGTGATTACTCCTGCAACAATCCGTAAAATTCTTCAACTGAGTGATGCTACCTCTCCTGCTGGATATCCGAGGGCACCATAGATCTATCATTTGCTCGGCATGGATATCAAGGTGATCTCAGTGCCACACCATCATGAAGAAACACTTTAATGACGCTGAGCGCCTGATTTTCATATGGTCAATGTATGTTTGGCCCCTAAGACATCGTCTTGGGATCAAATGTCCACCAAATGGCAGCAGGTATTGTATTCTATCCTTGAGCAACAACCACTGAATTTTTCAGAATTAATATTTTCAGAGCTCAAAGATATGGCTCAAAAACTAACTGCCAACCGTTGGATACTCTATCCACGGTTCATAATGGCCATTATATAGACCAGCTTAATGCTGAGGGACTTGTTGGCTTGGGAGTCCCTGCTACGGCTGTTTTGCCAGAAGTATACTCCGGCACAACTCTGACCGGACACTCAAACTGGCTGCCAAGCTGCGAAAACCCACGCAGCTGGAACCCACAGCCACCACTCCAAATCCAATGTCCCCACCAACCCACCAAAACGAACCCAAAAAGGCTACTCAGGGAATTGAGTCCCCTGAGGATGCTCCTGCACAACAAACGCAGGATATATCCACTAGTCCAAACCCCTAGTGGATACCATGACTCCTCCAGCCACAGCCGCTCAGACCTCCTCTCAACAGGAGCCTGCAGCAACCCAAGGGGCACCTACTTATCTGGGATCTTCCTCACTTGAGGAGATTGCCATTGAAGAGCACCATCCACCCCAGGTGCACACTGCTTCTACCCCTGTACCCCAAACAACCGCCCCTCACAGCCCAACTTTAATAGTTGCTCAAGTGCTGACTCAATTGCACTCCTCACCCCCTCCCAGAAACCACTTCCAACTGGGAATACCTCTACAATTGAGGGGGAGGAACACAGTGCACTTGAGAACCCACAGCACAGGGGTTTCCCAATTCTATCTCTGGTGTAGAGAAGGAGCTTAGAATATAGTGAGGCTGCCACCTCCTCTGACTCAGCACATGACCAGAGTGAGGCTGGACATTGCTAAGACCTCCCTAGAGGCAACAGCTGATGATGGACTTGTCCTGAGGCTGGAAGTCCCCAGTACCAAGCACAAGGGGCACATGCACCAACTGGTCTACACCCAGCGCATGTAAATCCTGCTCTAAGCAGGAGGTCAGGTGATTCAGTATCAACTGATGATGACCTGAGCTTCTTCTTCGATGTAGTTGCTCAAAACACCATTCTAGAGGATGAGGTTAGCAGACTCAAAGAGCTGCTGGCCAAGAGTCTCAGGATGCAAGTCCATCTGCCACCATCATACACCCACAGATGGCACCTTCCCTTGAAGGTTTCCCAAACACAGAGCCACCCCAAAATCAACCACCGCCTCTGCTTCAGGCCCTACTTCTCAGGAACAAACCCTCCTGAGCAAATAGGTGCTATCCTCCGAAACTCCCTCCCTCTCATCACCCCCATAATCACTGATATAGTGATCAAAGCCCTTGATGAGAGGCTTTCCTCAACATTACAGCCTCTGGTTGATGCTGCTGTCCACAAGACTCTTTCTGCGGTACCAACCCCTTCCTCCAATGCAACCAAAAGGGGGAGAGTACTGCAGTGAAAGATAGAAAGAGGAAGAGATGAGGAAGAGGAGAAACAAGAAAAGCAACCTCTGCTCACGTACAAGCGAAAGAGAAGTGCTGATGATCATACTGCTGAAGAAAAATCCTTGGAGGAGCTGGTCAAAGAAGCTGACACCACACACAGCCGCTCCATGGATAAAATAATTGACCAACTATTCAGGCAGGGTTTGACACAGCCACACTGGACAGTGAGATCAGAAGGTAGAGGTACAAGAGATACAAACCCGATGGGCAGGGTACGATGCTCTTGAGAAAGAGAGGTGGAAATAATGATCCGATTTATTGCAAAATACTTGGGAAGATCATTAATGGAGATCCGCGCATGGGCCAGGGACAGCATTCTGGCTATAGCCACCAGAATCTGTCTGTCTGAGCAATTCAACAAAGGGATCATTGTGGAAGCCCTTGATGAGGCTGGGGCTGGCAAAAGGTTAGAGATGGCTAAACTTACAAAAGCAAAATTAACTACAAGGATGCTAGATCAACCTTCCCTTCCACCCACTCAAACAGATCCTATCCCTCAAATCTCCCAACCAACCTCTAAGCCAAAATCCAAACATCCTCTCTCTTCAAAAACAATCCCTTCACCAACCCAACCATCATCCAGTGATGTACCCGTAGAAGGAGAGGGTGCTGAGGATGGAAGAAGAAGTAGAAGAAGAGGATGAAGATGATAGTCTGCCACTCTTGCTGTTCTGAAGCTACCAAGCCCCAGAGTCAATCCATGATCACACCGACTCTCAAAGGAAATGGTCAGAGTCAAAATAGAAGAAGAAGAACAGCAGAGAAACAGCACGATGAGCAACTGTTGAAGATGGTTGACAAGGAATTTCCTCAGTCATCATCTATTCAAGCCATGAAAGGGCATGCTCAAAGGCTGACACTCTCAGACACACCTTTCAGTATCAGAGGGAGAGAGTGAGAGTATGGCCAGACCCCAGGGTGAGTTCTAGAATCCATAAGAACTATCCCACACAGATACAACGGCCAAGTACGAAAAACAATAGAATCTACCATCATGTTGGCGTTGTAGTCTCACCTTGGGAAATCATTGATGAATTCAAGAAAGCTCACCAAGCAAAGAAGACACCTCAAGCCTTACTAGAAAACAAGATGATTAAGAAGGGGTTGTTATACAAAAGCTTGAAGACATCCAAAAGAATGAGCTCCAGTTACTCCTTGAAGGCAACCATCCGGATGAATTTGTATACAGGGAGGTAACTACGGTGGAGCTGAAAAATGGCAGGACCATGAAGTACTTATCAGAGTACTTGGTCCAGAGTCTTCTTCGAAGGAGGAGCTGAAGAACTCTCTCAAGAGGAACAATTGTTCTCCTTGAGGCCTATGTCCGTGAGTCATACAGACTCATTATGGGGAAGTGAATCTCATGAATGGGATAACAACTCTGTGTCCAGTTCCCCAAAACAGAGTTCCCATTCATACTCTGCCAAACAATATTTGAGGTTCTTCCCAGGCCGGAGCGTACAGGGTCATCTTCTCTACTGATCGAGAAGGAAAAAGACCAACATTTTTGCCATCAATAAGTGGGAGTTTAAATAAGTTAGAGGTTTTGGCTGCATTGGTTCAGGGGGAGTTTGTTGGACCAAAAGAACCAATGAGCCAAGATCAGAAAATCTCTAAGTCCCACACGTATCACAACAACTGCTGAAAGCCTCATCAGTAGTTTGACAAGTACTGAAGACTCCACAGCTGAAGATCAAGTGCTGAAGACCTTAACAGCTGAAGAACCAAAGTGCTGAAGTACAACAGCTGAAGAACACAAGTGCTGAAGCTGAAAGACCAAAGTACTGAAGTACAACAGCTGAAGAGTTCACAAGTACTGAAGATCAACAACTGATGTACAAAGTCTGAAGACAAAGACTGAAGACATCAGCTGATGATATCTACTGAAGTCATCAGCTGATGAAACGCCTGAAGGTCAAAGTTCTGAAGATCAAGTACTGAAGCCTCAGTAGTTTGTCACAACTGCTGAAGAGTACTTCTTCAGTAGTTGTGATATCAGTAGTTTTATGTTTTATGTTTCAGTAGTTTTGTAAAAGACTGAAGAGCTTGTTCTTCAGTCGTTGTAGTTTCAGTAGTTTTATATTTTGTACTTAACTTGCTGATATGTTCTCAGTAGTTGTGAACATTTCAGTAGTTGTTAAGATTTAGTTATTTCTGTATTGGATCTGCCAGTTGTCACTTTCCGTGATAACAGCAGTGACTGTTGCACTCTATATAAGGAGTGACAACCTATTGTAATTATTGAGTGACATGAGCATTGAATGGAATGATGATTGATTCGATTAGAAATATTCTACTTCTATAAACATTCCTAGAAATCAGAAATTCATATTCTCTCCCTATAACCGTATGCGATCTTAATGCTCACATATATTGATAGCTTGCTACAATTTGTCTAATTCGTGTTTGTATTCCGCTGCTTTACATTCTGATACATCAAACTTGTGATCTCTGATCCTGTCATAACACATATTGAACTAACTATATAGGGTTGTGGTTGTTTACATAGTTCTTAGTCAAAAATGGTTGCGAAATGTGTTTAAACTTAATCGTGTGAAGTTCTCATCGGAATGGACCTTGCTAATGGACCATACGCATGAATACCTCATACTAATGGACCAGTCGCACGACTGAACCAGGAGACTGGATCAGTCGCACGATTGTAACATATGATTGACTCAGTCGCACGACTGAACCCTCAGTCATGCGGATGGATCAACCGCATGATTTAGTCGCATGACTGAACCATGCTAATGGTTTAGTCATATGATTGGAAGACCCTAACCTATAAATACCACTTAATTCATGGAAAAACGTAACAATTCAAATACCTAGGCACATAATCGTACCCTAGCCGTCTAGAGACTCAAGAAAACCTGTTCCAAGTTCATAGATCACAGTTGATCATTCTCTAATCATTCTTAACGTTTCATTAATCACTAGATTGATCTGAACTGTGTTTCCCTAATTGGGTCGCCAATCAAATAGGATTCCACACTATTTGAGTTGGTATACACGCAGATCCAGTTAGTACTCCATACGTACATGGTCCCTTAACAAGTGGTATCAGAGCTTTGCCTCTTGATTTTGCGTATGATTCGATCGTTGATTGTAAAAATTCACGTTTTTCATTCAAAAACACCATATTTTTTAGTAAAACAGTGTTTTTGACGTCTCCAGATCTAAAAGTTCACGTTTTTCGGCTTACGGTAGATTAGGGTACATAAAATTTTGTGTTTTTCGTCAAAGTGTTCAAAACCTTCGATTTTGCAAAAACAGCAGCCTTCACATTGTTCATCCGCATCTGCTAATCGCACGACTGTTCATCCGCATTTGTCCAATCGCACAACTGGCTCAACCGCATTTGTTCAATTGCACAATTAATTCATTCGGACCTCTCCATTCGCACGAGTGAAAAAGTTTAAGTTTAAAATTCAAAGTTAATACAAATGCAAGATCAGTACTCAGCTTTTATTTCCGGTAGGGATTCAAGGATCCAGAATCTATTGCTTCTGCAAAATGAAGTTGGTAATCACAATAAGCCCCATAAGCTCATAACAATAGATGATTACCCACAATGGAAGCAAAGGTTTGGAAACATACTTAAATGGAGTTGATCCTAATCTATGGGAATCAATCAAGACTGGGTATAGGACGCCGGTTGGTGCAGATGGAGTAAAACTTGTAGATACATGTGTACCTAGTTTATGAGCTTAATGTAATATGTCTTTATTGTCTTACACATATGTAATAGATTGGGTACTTAATGAAATACAATGTGTGGTTGTGATTATAATGTTTATCATTTCATTAATTAGTAGTTTAACGCTTATTGAACTGACTATATAGCTTTGTGGTTGTTTGAATTAATCTTAGTAATGTCATGACTAATAAATATATTCAAACTTAGTAATATGAAGTTCTTATGCAAATGGCCCATGCTAATGGACCATATGCATGAACAACATCATGTGAATATCTCAATCGTACGACTGAACCAGGAGACTGGATCAGTCACACGAGTGTAACATGAGATTGACTAAGTCGCACGACTGAACACTCAGTCGTGCGAATGGATCAACCGCATGGCTCAATCGCACCACTGAACCATGCTAATGGTTCAGTCGCCCGAATGAGAAACCGTATACTATAAATACCACTTAATTTGTGGAAAAACATAAGAATTGAGAACACTTCGACTACATACGAACCCTAACCGTCCAGAGACCTCTAAGAACATGTTCCAAGTTCATAGATCGCACTAGATCAATTCCAAATCGTTTTTGACGTTTAGATTCAATACATAATTGTTTCTACATGCGTTCTCACTGATTGGATCGCCAATGAAATAGGATTCCGCACTATTTGAGTTGGTATACACATAAATCAGTTAGTACTCCGTCCCGTACACGGTCCTAACCAGTGGTATCAGAGCTTTAACTCTTGAGTTACGTGTGATTCAATCGTTTTCGATACAAAGATTGTGTTTTTTCACTAAAAACACAATCTTTTTGTGTCAAACGATGTCTTAGATGTCTCTTGTTTGCAAATTTTAACTTTTTCCATCATACGTCAATTAGGGTTAGTGAAAATTCATGTTTTTGCGTCCAAAATACCTTAAACCTATGAATTTTGGAAATCCAGCAGCTTCAGTCGCACGATTGACTCAATCGCACGACTGAATACATACGCATCCCTCATACGCACGATTGGACTCATTCGTACCTTCATTCATACGACTGACAAGTCTATTCGCATAGTTCAACCGCACTTGTTCATTCGCCTGACTGAGCCATCCACATTAGTTCAGTTGCACGATTGAACCATCCGCATTGTTCAATCACACGAATAGCCCAATCGCACACCTTTATTCGCACAAGTGAAATAGTTTGTTCCAAAGACTAAAGTTAATAGTAATGGATGACTAATACTCGGCATTCACAGTAGGGAGAGATTCACAAATTCAAAACCTACTGCTTCTGGAGAATGAAGTGGGGAATCACAATAAACCCCCTAAGCTTATCACGTTAGATAAATACCCACAATGGAAGCAACATTTTGAGATCTACTTAAATGGAGTAGATCCCAATCGGTGGGAATCAATAGAGACGGTTACAGTATGCCAGTAGGTGCTGATGGAGTCAAACATACACTAGGTGGCATGACCGATGGACAAAAGGTCAAATACAATGCTGAGAAGAAAAGTTTATGCTCAAGCAAAGAAGCTGTGGGATGCATTGGAGAAACAATATTACGGAAACGCATCCTTTAAGGCCATAAAGGCTAAAGCTTTAAAGAAGGATTTTGACAACTTCTCGTCGATGGGTAAAGAAAGCTTGGATGACGTCATTGACAGGTTCTACCACTTGATGAGTGAGCTGCACACTCATGGAATGACAACATCTATAGAAGATAAGGTGTCAAACTTTGCTGATGGTTTGCTAGAAAAATGGGTTTCCTTTGTCTCTAATCTCAAATAGAATGGTATGCTAACGAAGTTAGATGTAAATGATTTCATTCTGAAGCTAAGAGAGGAAGAATTAAGAATGAAATACAGAGCCCAAAAGTCTTCCTATGATTAGAATTCAGCTGGTTGTTCTCAAGCCTCTACTTCAGGGTCAGAAACGTCAGGGTCATCTGGTACCCAATTCATTGCACCTGAAGCAAATGCTACAAAGCTGAAGACCGAGAATCTCGCTAATGTGACAGTCGAAGTAGCAAGAGAGCACATGGATCTCCTAGTAGCTGTAGTCCACTCCTATGATGGACTAATTGCTAGGAAAATAAGGAACTACCATCTGGTAGATGAGGACTACCAGCAGGTGGACGAGACAGAGCTGGAAAGGATGGATATAATGTCGGCCTTAGCAAATGCTATTTGGAGAGCTAAGAAGTTGGTAAAGAAGACCACACAAAACTTGGTTGCAACTAAGAACACTACCTTTGGTTTCCACAACACCAGGTGACCTGTTTCAACTGTGGCAAAAATGGGCACTTCAAACCTGAGTGTGTGAAGCCCAAGAAGACTGGAAACGAGAATCCTTTCTCTTCCTTCAATCATCTGGATAAACCCACTAGCAGTCCTATCTCATCAAGCAAGGATCCTAAAGCCTTGACTGCCCATGATGACGAAGGACAAGACTGGAGCTTTCGGTTTGTCTCTCCAAGAGAATCCAACATTGCTAGTGTTGAGGATTTAGATGACAATTCAGCTAGTGAAGGAGATATTGCAATGGAACTCGTGATGTCAAACACTGAAGAGATTGCAACCATGGTCAATTACATGCCTGAAGAAGGGAAAACTATAACAATGTCAGAATCACCAGAACCAGAAAAACCAAACTCTGCTTTGATGGCTGATTCATCAGAACCTCCTCAGGTAAGTACTACTGACCAACTTTTCAATAATCATGCTTGTTCTGATTGTAATAAATTTAGGGAAAGCATAGATTTAAAATTTACTAGGTTATTAGATCATAATGGTAGCTTAGTAAAGGATTTGCAACTATGCATTGAAGCTAACAGAGTTCCAAAACAAATAAGCACAGTTACAAAGAAAAGATAGACCTTTTGAACAAACAACTTAGGGAAACAAAAGTAGTAGCCTTTAACCAAGCAAATTACATTAGGTACTATCTTAACTCCCAAGAAGATACTAAGAATCAGAAAGCAGTTTTAGAAGTAGAAATTAATTCATTAAAGCAAAAACTACATAGTTGGACAAGTTCATCTCATATTGTCCAGCACTTAGTGAGAGAACATAACAATGGGGAGGGATTAGGATATAAAGTGGTTCCACCACCACCTAACACCTTGATGAACACTAAAAGTAAACCAATCAATAACTATCCAATCAAGGATCATGTGGTGTCAACTCCTCTTGTAAGTGATCTAGACTCCACATGTAAATTAAATGAATATGGAACTCAATAAAATGTGGCCACATCAAAGGCAAAAGGTAAAATGCCTTGTGTTAATCAAGAAAAAGAGTTTGAAAAGGTTAATTTAAAGTCTGGTTCAATCACAGTCAAATCTCAACCTAAAAACACCATTAATGTTAATCAATCACCTGTTTCATGTGAAAGTCCAAGTAAACAAAAGGGAAAGGATGTTAATAATGTTCAAATAATTAAATTTTTTAAACCAGATAAAACATTTAAAAAAGAAATGCCTAAACCCAAACAACACAATGTCACACGTGTGTCTCACACGTCTCCACAAAAGCAGTTAAATAATAAAGTCGAAAGTATGTCATGTTACATCTGTGGAGAGTATGGATACATTGCGTCTACCTGTCCTTACTAGCAGACACCTAGGAAGAAAGTTGAACTTCGGGAATCAAAACCTAGTTCCTCTAACAGGAGCTCAATGACCCCACCTAGAAGAGCTAGTGAATCTAAAGTTCAACCCATTAGCCAGTCGTCTGTTTATCACAAACAGGCCTTACATGAAGCTGGTTTATGGAAAGAAAAATCAACCTCAATGTCTGATAATGAGGACAAGAAGACAACTGAGCTTCCCTCACCCTCTAAAGGTCAATGGGTTGAATTTATGATGTGTGATGCCTCTGGGTAACCCAAGCCAGTAAAGGCTTGGGTCCCTAACCAGAACTAATGTTTTCAATTGAATTTGTAGGGTGTTCACTATAGTGCTGAAACCAACACGTGGATTGTCTATAGCGGAGCATCCACGCACATGACTGGGAACAGGGCACTCTTATCAAGCGTTAAACAAATAAAACGAAGCCATGCTTTATTTGCTGGAAACAAAGCATATCACAGCTCAAGGGGAAGTGGGAAATCAGAAGGTAAAGTTTGAGAAGGTAAACTACGTTTAACAACTGCAAAATAATTTACTTTCTATATCCCAAATTTGTGATAAAGGGTTTAGAGTAGTATTTGATAACAAGAAGTGCTATGTCCTCAAAAAGGACTATGTGATCCCCGAGGACCAAGTCTTAATGTCTGCCAAAAGATATAATGACTTTATGTCTTGGATGTATCAAAGGCCTCCACAACGTATCATCAAGTCCAGCGCTTCTTGTCAAAGGCTACTGAGAAGGACTCCATCTCCTGGCATCAGAGAATGGGACACATTAATCCACGGAAAATGAATCACTTGATCCAGAATGACCTAGTGAGAGGTGTTAATGTCAAAAACTTCCAACTTCCGGATTTCTGTGTGGCGTGCAAGAAAGGAAACAGACGAAGAAGTCTCATAAGAAAATGAAAGTTCATTCCATCGAACTTCCTCTTGAACTTCTTCACATGGATCTGTATGGTCCAGTCAGTACAAGAAGCATTGCAGGTGACTTGTACTGCTATCTGGTTACTAATGACTACTCAAGATTTTCTTGTGTAATGTTTTTGAAATCTAAATCAGAAACATTTGGGTCATTCAAGGAATTAGTAACTACACTGGAATCCTTATAAAAGCTGAAGGTACGACAAGCCAGTTCACCTCTACCTACACACCTCAGATGAATGGTCTTGCTAAGTGAAAGAATTGCAGCTTGCTAGAGACAGCACAGACAATGCTAGCGGACTCGAAACTGCGTACCCAATTCTGGAATGAGGCAGTGGCAAATGCGTGTTACACATTAAATCAAGTTCTAGTAGTTAAACGCCATGGCAAGACGTGTTACAAGTTACTACAACGATGTAAACCTAATCTAGAGTATCTCGAACCGTTTGGCGCACCGTGCACCCTATTAAAGAAGACTCAGGAGGGAAAATTCAGTGAGAAGGCTGAAGAAGGAATCTTTTTAGGATGTAACATACCGAATAAGAGAGTTTACAACAACTCATCGGGTCAAGTAGAAGTGTGGTGTAACGTTGATGTTCAAAGATACACCATCCCACCTGCTGGAAAAGGACCCGACTTCTTTTTCGACTATGATGGATTCTTCAAGTCTTTCAATATACCTCACTCCACTTCTGATGATGAATTAGCAACCAAAATGATGTTTGATGTCTTAAACACACCATCACAAGATGTCACATCATCTGGTTCACAAGGTGAATCGTCTAACTAGTCAGGGGGAGCACTCGAGGAAAGTGACTCCCCCTCTGAAGATGAAGCTATAGAGAATGACTAAAACAATCAAGAGGAAAAGGTTCCCATTCCTGCCAGTCCACAAGCATCTGACATTGATGCCTCTGTGTCATCGGAACCTCAACTCCTACTGCCTCAGATACAGAACCAAACGTTCTTAATCTTGGTTCTGAGGTAGTTGTTGCCACCACTCCTGGATCACGCCTAAATGTCTATCATCCTCTAGACAATGTCATTGGGGATGTCAGATCAGGAGTGCAAACAAGAAATTAGCTATATTCAGATGATTATGCCTCAGTAATAGAAAAGGGATACCTTCACGATGGTGCATATCGTTGTTTTGTGTCTCAATTTGAGCCAAAATACGTCAGTGAAGCCCTGAATGATGAGGCATGGGTGAGTGCCATGCAAGAAGAACTTCTTCAGTTCAAGAAGTTAGGTGTATGGACTCTGGTAGATAGACCTAAAAGTGCTAAGGTCATTGGCACCAAATGGGTCTTGAAATGCAAGAAAGATGACCAGGGTGTCATTATCAGGAACAAGGCTCGACTTCTAGTTCAAGGATTTCGATAAGTTGAGGGAATAGATTACAATGAAGTGTTTGCACCCATCACGAGAATGGAAGCAATGTGTATCTTCCTAGCCTATGCATCGTATATGAAGATTAATGTTTATCAACTAGATATAAAGAGTGCATTCCTTCATGGTGAAATTCGAGAGACAGTGTACGTTAGTCAACCCGAGGGATTTGAGGATCCATATCATCGGGACAAAGTTTACAAACTCGACAAGGCTTTATACGGGCTTTATCAAGCTCCCAGAGCCTGGTATGAGAAACTCTCGACTCACCTTGTGAAACACAGCTTTCGCAGAGCTGTTATTGATTGCACACTGGTTATCAAAGAAAAGGATGGTGATTTACTGCTGGTTCAAATTTATGTTGATGACATAATCTTCGGTTCTAAGAACGAAGATTTATGTAAAGAGTTTGAAGCAGTAATGAAGGCTGAGTTTGAAATGAGTGCCATGGGAGAGATGAAGTTCTTTCTCTAGTTATAGGTGGATCAGACACCAAAGGGAATATTTCTACATCAGACAAAGTATGTAGGAGATATTCTCAATCAGTTTGACATGGAGAATGCTACCGCAGCTGGGACTCCACTTGCTACAAACGATGATGTAGCACCCGACGAGAATGGTGATCTGGTCGATGCCACCATGTACCAAGGAATGATTGGATCTCTCATGTACCTCACTGCCTCAAGACCTGATATCATGTATGCGACATGTCTATGTTCAAGATATTAGGCGAAGCCAAAGGTTAACCATCTTATTAGGGTCAAAAGGATATTCCGTTACCTGAATGGTACACCAACACTTGGGTTGTGGTATCCTCATGATGATGACTTTGCCCTAAAATCATGTATGCGACATGTCTATGTTCAAATTCATCACCCCAATCGCCCTAAAATCACATACACTACCATTACTCTGCCAAAATTTTTTCAGACGTAAGTTGCCTACTTATTTTGATATTCTGACATCCGTTGGTGATTATACAGGTAAAATGCGGTGTGACCGTGCAAAAACTCCATCAATGTGACTCCAAAATCAAGACATTGGGCCCTTGCAAGAACCGAAATGATTATTGGACAAATAACCTAACTAAACTAAGTAAAATGTTGAAATTAGGGTTATTAGGTTATTAGAATAGTGATTATGAATCTAATGAACCAAAACACTACGTCTAATTTAAAGATTTGGTCCAATTTCGAATTTCAGTTGAACGAACAGTGGGTCATGCGACTGGACACCCGGATTAACTCCAATCGCATGACTGAGCTGGCAGAACGACTCAGTCGGCCGACTGAACCAATCGCAGGCTTAGTCACCCGATTGAACTCAGTCGCATGTTCAGTCACCCGACTGTATTCTGTCGCCTATTAGGTCAACCGACTGAACTCAGTCGTATGGTTCAATCGCATGATTGAACCAGACTGAACCCAAACATGTTAACTTGAACTGAACTTTGTTGTGTGGTGATCTAATGTCCATGTATCTTTTGTTACAGATTGATGGCTGACAAGTGGTCCATCAACCCCAAGCACAACATTAGTGCCCATTTGGATGCCACGACTCGGAACGGTGCCAAGTTTGTAGGGATCATTGAATTCCTAAAGAGATCCTGGATTCACCGAGCTATATCCACACCGTGCACTCCCTATAGGTCTATACAGCAGGCCTTATGGGAGGGGGCATCGGTTGATCGTTCACAAGTGCCCTACAACATCCAGAGTTCCATTTTTGGGAATGATATCAAGGTGAATGCAGTTGATATTCGTCGAGTACTCGACCTGGGTGACGATGCAGATCATCTGACCAGGCTACACCCTCTGACAGTTAGAGGGTGCTTCCTCAGGATGAAGTATTTAAACTCCCTAGAAGAAACTAAGAAACAAAAAGTAGTTTTGGAAGTCGAGGTAAATTCTTTAAAACAAAAACTACACAGTTGGACCAGTTCTTCTCACAAGCACTTAGTGAAAGAACGTAACAACGGGGAGGCTTTGGGTTACAAAGTGGTTCCACCACAACATGAGACCTTGTTGAATAATAAATGTAAACCAATTAGTTACAACCCAATCAAGGATCATATGGTGTCCACTCCTCTAGTAAGTGATCCAGCTTCCGCAAGTAAACCCATTAAATCTGTCACTAACCAGAAGGAGACCACTTTGAAGTTGAAAGGTAAAATGCCTATTGTTAATTTGGATGAACAGTTTGAAAAGGTTAACGTAAAGTCAGGTTCAAACACATCTAATTCTGAACCCAAAAAGACCAAACAAGTTAACCAATCACGTGCACCATGTCTAAGTCCAAATAAGCAAAAAAGTAAAGATGTTGAAAATGTTCAAACTATGAATTTTGTTAAAGAAGCTAAAACATCTAAACAAGAAGTGACAAAACCCAAACATAATAAAGTCATATCTGTATCACACACTTCCTCACAGAAACAGTTCCACCAACATGTCAAAAGTAGATCATGCTACAATTGTGGAAAATATGGACACATTGCTTCTAACTGTCCTTATTATCAGATACCAAGAAAGAAAATTGAACTTCATGATCATAAACCAAGTTCTTCTAAAAGGAATTCTATCACTCCACCAAGAAGAATTAGTGAACATAAAGATCAAACCATAAGCCAAGCGTCTGTTTATCACAAACAGGCCTTACACAAAACTGGCTTATGGAAAGAAAAATCAAGTCCAATGTCTGATAATGAGCACAAGAACAAGATTGATCTGCCCTATCCCTTAAATGGACAGTGGGTAGAATTCATGATGTGTGATGTCTCTGGGTCACCCAAGCCAATTAAGGCTTGGGTCCCTAACCTCAACTAATTATTTCCTTTTAATGTGCAGGGTGTCCGCTATAGTGCGTCTACAAATACCTGGATTTTTGATAGTGGAGCATCAAGCACATGACTGGAAACCTGTTTCTCTTGTCAAATGTCAAACAAATTAAAGAAGGACACGTTTCATTTGCTGGAAATAAAGGAGGTTATATCACTGCACAAAGGGAAGTAGGAAACCAGAAAGTGAAATTTGATAAGGTAAACTATGGTCAACAACTTCAAAATAATTTACTTTCTATATCCCAGATTAGTGACAAAGGATACAAGGTCGTCTTTGACAACAAGAAGTGCTATGTGTTGAATAAGGAGTATGTGATACCAGAGGATGAAGTCCTAATGTCAGCATCAAGATATAATGATTTATATGTGTTGGACCTATCAAAGGCCTCCACAACTGATGATCAAGTACAATGCTTATGTCAAACGTAACAAAAAAAGACTCCATCTCCAGGCATAGGAGAATGGGACACATTAATCCACGAAAGATGAACCACTTGATCCAGAATAATCTAGTGTGTGGCGTAAATGTCAAGAACTTCCAATTACCAAGCTTTTGTGTCGCATGTAAGAAAGGCAAACAGACGAAGAAGTCTCATAAAGAAAAGAAATTTCACTCAATTGATCTACCTCTGGAGCTTCTTCACATGGATGTGTTTGGCCCAGTCACTACAAAGAGCATTACCGGCGATTTGTACTGGTATGTAGTTACGGATGATTACTTAAGATTTTCTTGGGTGATGTTTTTGAAATCCAAGTCAGAGACATTTAAATCATTCAAAGAGCTGGTAACTACATTGGAATCACTATACAAGCAAAAGCTAAGACAAGTTCGATCAGACAATGGTACCGAGTTCAAGAACCAATGGATGGAGGCATTTTGGAAAGAAAAGGGAATTGTGCACCAGTTCACATCTGCCTACACTCCTCAAATGAACGGGGTTGCTGAGAGTAAGAATAGAAGCTTGATAGAGATTGCTTGGATGATGATCGCAAACTCGAAACTGCCTATCCAATTTTGGAACAAGGCAGTAGCAAATGCATGTTATACTCTCAATCGAGTCTCAGTAGTCAAACGTCACGGTAAAACGTGCTACGAGTTACTCTAACGACGTAAACCAAATCTGGAGTACCTCGAGCCATTTGGCGCACCATGTACACTGTCACACCCCAACCTTGATGGCGGAAACATCGAGATGTGTGAGTTAAGATCATTCACAGCCACATAACGCTATTATTAAATCCAAATATATTATTCATAAGTTTCAAAGCTAACATTACAAACATAAGTCTTAAATAAAGAAATTAACAAGCATAATAAGAAATATAACAAGCTCATTCGTTTATTTAATTAGGTCCATTCCTATTTGTGAACAAGCTTCGAAAGTGGTAATCAAACTTGAGTATTTCCTGAAGCATGTTAAAAATAAAAGGTCAACAATAATGTTGGTGAGATTTCCATAGTTTTCAATACATAAGTATATAAAAAATGGCAATTCATGTTGTAAGTTAGAGAACAAAGTAACTAAAGATGTAAGACAGAATGCACAATCAAACCTTAACAGATTTTTTACAAGTATCACACGTTTACAAGTATATATGATTAGCTAAGTCTAGTTGGATAAACCAAGTAGGCTTGTCAGGCCCATAGATCTATGTTGCCGCCAGGCTAGCAATAGTTAATGATTGTATATATATTCGACATTACATGGTAGCTACAAAGTTCAACTAGTCACAACACGCAAGTGAATTGCCAGAAGTTTACAAGAATCAAACAATTACAAGTGCAATGATTATAAAGTAACATGTTTCACCCTAAAGTGTGAAAAATATGAAAAAAGGGTATAGAAATACTCACTTGATCAATATGTATATATTGAAAGTTAAATATAATAATAAACGTCATTTCATCATAGTCCTTCACAATGCACCTAATATGTATATTTACAGGATTTTAATTAAAAAAATAGTTTTAATGGTTAAACGAGAACTAGGGTTTCAATTGGTATTTGGGGTTTGTCAAACACTTATTTTTAGCGATTGGAAATCAATTATATTTTCTTGGAATAAATGCTAAGAAATATATTTACATTTTACATATAAAGTAAGAAGGAGAAAAATATTTATCAAAATTTGAAGAATTTAAATATGCAGTTGAAATAAAGTTTTATAACTAAATGTAATTAGCATGCTTTAAACATTAACTTTGAAAACAATATTTGAACTGATAATAATCTTTTATTTACTATTTAAAATAATAAAAAAACCAAGAATAACCATTAAAATATTCTAAAAAATTAAATATTTAGTTGTTTAAATTTTAAAGAAAAATACAGAGAATGATTTGATGCTTTTAAAATTATTTAGAGTTTACAAAATCCATTTTTATATTTATTACAAATATTTCAAAATTTTATTTTGGGCTAACAGTCTTTAAAAAATAAATATGAGGTTAGTCGGGTTCGAACCCGGGACCTCATGTGTAGAAGCATAATGACTTAACAAGTGAACCAGGGTTATGGCCTTGGTATCAGTTGGTTTTAATTCCTTAAAAACCATATTAACAAAACCCCCAAATTCCTTAGAACCCTAGAACCGATTTGCACCAAATTGATCATCAATTTGTTGTTGATAATCGAATTAACCATGGGACTTTTAATCCCCATGATTAAACGAGTGTATTCATGTGTTTATTTACTAGGATTTGTGTAAATCTGATGGAGAACTAGCACAAGAAACAGGTCGCGGCTACGATACAGTTCGTTCAGGTTGCAATCGGTGATGAAAATCGAATTCGTTCTATAGAAAGCTTCGAATAGCTCAATTGATGAAAAGCCCTTTGTAAATTGTGGGTTAGAGGGTTCGAAAAGAGGTCTACGAGTGAATTGCAGGTCGCGACGAAGGGGGAAATCAAATGAGAATTTTTGTAAGTTTTCAGGAGAAATTTATATAATGTTTGAAATTTATTATTTTATGCTCAAACTTAAATGTTTGAAGTTTCCTAATTAACAAAAAGACCCCTTCAACTTTGAGTTTTATATAATTTGTCTTTTAAATTCTACAATCTATTATTATTATGATTATTATTACTATTATTATTATTATTATTATTATTTGTAATATTATTAGTATTATAGTTATTATTATTATCCACTATTTTTATTATGCACCTAAACAAAAAATAATTAAAGACAACAAATAAATAACATAACAACCCATAAATTCATAAAATGATATAATTAGTCCATACAAAAACTTAACAAAGTTAACTCCTAACTTAACAAAAATACGAGATGTTACTGTCTCCCCAACTTAAAAGAATTTCGTCCCAAAATTTAGAATGAACTAAGCAAACAAAATGCGGGTTTTTGCCTTCATGTGGTCTCACGCTCTGGACCAGTGATGAAGTTTTCTCCAATGTCGGTCCAGTAGATTGTTGATCGGCATTTGCGACCATAGAGTGCTTCGAATGGTGCCATTTTGATACCCGAGTGATAACTATTGTTATATGAAAATTCCACGAGCGGTAAATGCGCATCCCAATCATCACCAAATTCAAGGACACATAGTCATAGCAAATCCTTGAGGGATTGAATTGTCTGTTCGTTTGACCATTCGTTTGAGGATGGTAAGTCGTACTTAAATCCCATTGAGTACCTAAGAGTTCTTGCATAGACGACCAAAAGTGCGAAGTGAAACGAGCATCTCGGTCGGATATGATGTGCAACGTCACACCATGACGACTCACAATTTCGTCAATGTAGTTGCGAGTTAGTCTTGAAACTTTGTATGTGTCTCGTACTGGTATGAAAGGTGTCGTTTTGATCAAACGGTCAACAATCACCATATACTAACATGACCACGAGGAGTACGAGTTAACTTGGTTATGAAGTCCATGGATATATGTTCCCATTTCCACATAGGGATTTCAGGCTGTTCAAGTAAAGCACTCGGTTGTTAGTGCTCGGCTTTGACCCTTGCACATGTGAGACACTTGGAAACATATGACGCGATATCTTTCTTCATTCTAGGCCACCAATATTGGCCTCGTAGGTCCATGTACATCTTATCGGAGCCAGGATGAATGGAGTATCGAGTTTGATGAGCTTCATTCATAATGAAGTGTTGACGGTTATCACGATTCAGGATCCAAAGTCGATTCAAGAAGTACCACATGCCGTTCGGTTTTGTGGCACCCTGAAAGGATCATACATGCCAACTCCATGGGTGAATTGATGATTGTTCAGCTGGAATCCCACAAGTCCAAGATGCAATGCACATGAAGATATGCAAGAAAAATAACTAGTATCTTCCGCATTAGTCAATACGGAAGACAATAATCTAATGCGGACAAGTGTTTACTCTTCCTCATTAACTAATGCGGAAGACACAATACTTATGCTCAACAAGTTAGTCTTCCGCATTGACTAATGCGGAAGAATAAAAGAAGATGCGGACAAGACCTTGATCATCCGCATTGACAAATGCGGATGACCAACCGAATGTGCACAAGTATTTGTTAATCCGCATTAACCAATGCGGATGACCAACTTACTAATGCTGATGATCAAGTGGAAATGCTGATCAAGATTATCTCATCCGCTTTTGTCAATGCGGATGAACAATCAGAGATGCGGATCAAGACTTAGACTAGTTTCTGATGTAATAGTTCAGGGGTAGTTTAGTCATTTTGTAAAGGCATCTTGTCTTGTCTATAAATAGAATAGTTTACCTCGTACTGAGGTGACGGTTGACAGATAGAGGATTTTTGTTGTAATTATTCTCTGTAATTTGTCAACATTCATATATCAATACAAACAGAATTTTTGAGTAATTTTCTTGCTTGAGTGTTCTTCGATAGTTTGTTTCCGCCACTCAATCATTGACTTGATTATCATATTCGATTCGCAGTAAGAATATCACGCTTACTAAAACCTAGTCAATTGGTATCAGAGCTTTAGCTCTCGATTATCTTTCAGATCAACGCACAGACTGAATAGAACTCAATTGATGTGATAATCAAGTTGCTAGTAGTAGATATTGTCATCTCTACTTAGCAAACAACAAAAATACTCCTGTCAAACAGCAAGAACACTCATTCTGAACATCAACAGAACTGCTTGAACAAGTTGGACTCATAAACCATAATCAATCTTAAAATCAACTAAATCTATTCTTACACAAATCAACATGGATTCTAACAGTTACTCTGAATTAGGTCATACACCTAAACCTCCCATGCTTAAACACAAATCTAAGTTTAAACAATGGAGAATACAGTTTAGAAATTATATCACAGGTGTAGATCCTGACTTTTGGATCTCAATATGTAAGGGTCCACATATTCCTGTTACTTTATCAACAGCTCAAGTTGCACTGTACAAGACTGCTAGAATACCAATTGAAGACTTGACTCTGGATGAAGATGACTATAAGAAAATCAAATTGATCTTAAAGCATACTTATTTTGACTCAACACTCAAAATGGATGTGCTGAAAAGATTGGAAAAATATGGAACTGCTAAAGCTGTTTGGGATGCTCTCAAAATTATGTATGAAGGTAGCAGTGAAGTTGCTGAAATTAACAAAGACAAGCTGGTCAATCAGTATGAAACCTTCCATCACACCAAAGGAGAATCTATATCAAAACAACTATACAAATTTGTACGGTTGGTCAATGACTTGGAAATTATGGGTGTTTCATACAACATTAAAGAACTCAACAAGAAAATGCTTCACGGTCTGCCTGAAAGCTGGAAGAAAAATGTCACAATGTTGAAAGATACTCTTGATCTTGAGAGTACCACTCTAGACATTATGATAGCCAAGATTGAAGCTTTGGAACTTGATGAACGAAGCAGAAATCTAAGTGGGCCAAGAGTGATTGAAGCCTACAAATTCCCTTCAGAATCACATTATGTTGAAAATGCTTTCATCTCAGAGGAAGATGACTTCATCTCATCAAGAGATCAAATGAACAATACTGGGTTCATTGCATCTCCATCATTCAATGACCATTCAACTTCAGCACAAGCACCAAAAGTCTTCACTGCACCTAGAATCCCACTAGAAGACTTAAAATCAGAAGAGCAAAAGGCAACCTACAATGCCTTTGTTGCAAGTTTTGAAGCATATCTTGGGGGAAGACTTACTTCTGCCCATTTAATACAAGAACATTTAGAAGAATTAGATCCTGATGATGTTGAGGAGATGGATCTACAGTGGCAAATGGCAGTGATTGCCATGAGAGCAAAGAAATTCTTCAGAAAAGGAAGAAAATTGAGCCTGAATGAGAACACAAAGCTTGGATATGACAAATCCAAGGTAAAATGCTTCCACTGTGGCATGACTGGCCATTTCTCAAGAGAGTGCAATGCTCCTAAAAGAACCAACCATTCAAGGAACTCTCCTGGTCAATCATCCTCATAGCCCAATTCAATCCATCACTCAAACAATCAACAACAGCAGTACCATCATTCTCATCATCAACAAACATACCAGAATCAACCACAGCTAACAAATCAAGCCCATGCAAGCAGTCAGCCTTCAGCCAGTGCCCTTGTGATCAAATAAGATGGGATATGTGACTGGAGTGTGTATGCTGAGGAAGTCAAGCCTTAATTCCATAATCACGCTCTCGTGGCTCATATCATTGATGGACCATCTGCAATGCCTACTGAGGTAAAAACTAACCTTTGTAGTGAGAAATGCATAAATGAATTACAAGAGTATAGAGAACATAATCATAAACTGGCAGATAAAATTAAGGAAGAAAAGGTGAAGTCAGAAATGATGAAGAGAGAACTAAAATTTTTGAAATCAAAATCAAATCTCTCATTTCTGATATAGAAAAATTGCATGGTGAGAAATACAATCTTGCAGCTGAAAATGAGCTACTTACTGAAAAGTTAGCTCAAGCTAAAGCTCAACAATCTATGACTGAAGTGAAACTTGAAAAGTTTCAAATGTCTTCAGTTAAGCTACAAGAAATGCTAGATTCAGAAAAGGATCCAAAGGACATGTTAGGGATTGGGTACAATTCATGTCCTCCACCATACAATGACAATTACACTGTCATGCTTGACTCTGTATCACTCTCTGAATCAATTGAACCTAAAATTGTGGAACCTAAATCAGAAGTGAAACAAGTGACAAATCCTCAAAACAAACCTGATGTTTTTTGAAACTAATGAGGACAAAATCAAGTTAGGACACCCAATCAAAATCAAAGAATGTTCTGACAAGACAGTGATTGTCAATAAACCATCAAGCCCTGTAAAAGCAATTGTACCTTTCATAAAATTCATACCATCTGTTTTACAAGGGAAAAAGAAATATGTCAAAATAGTGAAACCCACTACTGAGAGTAGTTCTGATAATGAGATTATATCTCCACAAAATTCAAGCAAATCAAAAAAGGTTTCACTGAAAAAGAAACCAACTGTAAAACTGAGTTCAACACACAAAACTTCATCAGACCCTCAGTCATCCAAATTAAGGCAGGGAGTTAGGTTTGATATCTGTAATAAAGAACATGTTGACCAGTTTGAGAAAGAGGTGAGAAGTAGGTTGAAGAAACAGAAACAGCCCAGACAACTGAACAAGAGTAGTATTGTGAAACAATCTACAAAAAAGGCTGATTCTGATTCATCACCTAAAGAAAAGAACGTGACTCATCAAAAGAAAGTATGAGTTGAGTCACTCAAAGAAAAATCTGATTCGAGAAACAAACAAATGTATTGTGATATTTGTGACATGTTCAATCACAAGACAGATAAATGCTTTTTCAACCAATATTATTCTATTTGTAATATGAACAATCACTCCACCAAAAATTGCTATTTCAACAAGTATTGTTCAATCTGCGACATGAACAATCACAATACATCTGATTGTTACTTCGATCAGAAGGGGTTGAGAATTCCACAACACAAGCCCATCTCAAAAACATCTACTATGATGCATTCTGTCAAACCTCATCTTCATAATACTCAATCTAGGACTCCTAGATCAACAAATGACAGAAATAACTCAATGAATTTAAGGAAGGGTCAAAGAAATCATCTCACAATGAAACACAAACTTGACCTTCCGAAGCAAAAACCAACTTTTAATAATGAAACTCGGGCTAAATTTTTACAAAGAAATAGAGACCAACGATTTCATTATTCATCTGAATCCTCAATAGATGTAGATGAGATGACTCGACCAATTCATCACCAAAAATCTCCCAAATCACCTTCATCTAAATCATTATTCAGAGGGAAATACCAGGAGGTGACTATCATGAATAGGAACGGGAAACCCAAGACCATCATGGCTTGGGTTCCTTATTCTAATTAGTTCTTTTTGTTTGTAGGTTCATCCACACAGGTCTAATAGCCATGGTATGTAGACAGTGGATGCTCCCGACACATGACTGGAGATCATTCCCTCCTTCATGATTTCAAGTACATACAAGGGACTACTGTGGCATTCGGTGGAGATTCAGAAGGAGAAGGATATGTGACAAATGGGATGTGCGCTTTGACAGAGTGAATTACTGTGAACAACTGAATTTCAATCTGCTAAGCGTGTCTCAGATCTGCGACAAAAAATATTCCACTCACTTTACAGACACTCACTGCTACATACTAAAACCTGGTTTTCAGATTCTGGGTTGTCTTAAAGACTCCAAGGAAGAATAATACATATGTCTTAAACCTATGTTCTGCGTCACCTAAGGAAGAAACATGTCTTTTGTCTAAAGTATCATTTGATGAGTCACAGCTTGGCATAGACGTTTGGGGCACACTAACTTTAAAAATATGAACAAGTTAGTCAAAGGAAACCATGTAATTGGTCTTCCTCAAAAAGAATTCAATTATATTGATCAATGCTCAGCGTGCCTCGAAGGAAAACAACACAAATCGTCTCACAAAACCAAGCTGGTGAACACTAACAATACTCCATTGAAGTTACTTCACATGGATCTCTTTGGACCAACTCATGTAATGAGTATGGAAAAGAAACAATATTGTTTAGTGATCATTGATGACTTTTCTCGATTCACATGGGTGTTCTTCCTACTTCATAAAAATGAAGCATCCCAAATCATTCAAGAAGTTATCACTAAAATCGAAAATCAACTTGATCTTAAAGTCAAAATAATAAGAAGTGATAATAGTATAGAGTTCAAAAATGAAAATATGAGTTCCTTTTGTGCAACCAAAGGCATTGCTCATCATTTCAGTGCAGCAAGAACTCCTCAACAAAATGGGGTAGCTGAAAGGCGAAATAGAACACTCATTGAAGCAGCAAGAACTATGCTAGCCGATGCTAAACGACCAATCACCTTCTGGGCAGAAGCAGTTAACACATCATGCTTTGTGCAAAATCGAACTCTGATTGTTAAAGAAAGCAACGTGACACCTTATGAACTGATATTTCAAAAGAAACCATTCATTGGATTCCTCAAATCATTTGGTGGTACAGTCTCAATATTAAACACCCATGATCATTTGGGAAAATTTTCATCTAAGTCTAATGAAGGGTTTTTTGTAGGTTATTCTTCCGTCTCAAAGGCTTATAGAGTGTTCAATCCTAGATTGAACATTATTGATGAATCCACAAATGTTCAATTCAAGGAACATTCGTTTCCCAAATCTACAAATGGTCCTGATTGGTTGTTTGATATTGACACTTTTACTAAATCATTTGACCAATTTCACTTGTCTGATGAAGGAAATATATATTCAGGTGATACTTCATCAACTGTAGAAAGAAGAAAAAATTATCCATTGATCCCACCTACATCTGATGAACATATGAATGAAGATGTTCCTCTTCAAGCTGATCCCATCAGACACTTGTCACAAAACCTTGGTGTTTCCTCAGAAGAAGGTCCTAGCCTGGCAGCATCTCACTCAATGACTTGTCACATGAGATCAAAAATCAAAAATAGGCTTCTCATCTAGAAGAAACTCAAGGTACTTGAAATGATGCAAGCACCTCAGTGCTGCTGAAGATGTAGCAGTTACTGAACAGAAAATTGACAATCTTCATAATTCAACAACAATACAAGATGATTGTGCCTCTGACCATAATGAACTGAATGTCTCCAATCCTGATGTAACTATTGCGGGTGATATCATTCCCACAATAAGAATACACAAGAATCATCCAGTTGAAACCATTATTGGTGATCTTAATGAGAGGGTGACAAGAAGCAAGTCAAGTATTGCAAACATCTATTTGTTCTCATGCTTTCTATGTCAAACAGTACCCAAAAACATCAAAGAGGTACTTCAAGACAATAGTTGGATTGAAGCAATGCAGGAAGAATTGCTCCAATTCAAGAAACAAGAATTATGACAGTTGGTAGATCTTCCCGAAGGACAATACCCTATCGGTACCACATGGCTGTACAGGAACAATATTGATGATAGAGGGATAGTCATCAGAAATAAAGCAAGACTAGTGGCACATCGATACATTTAGGAAGAAGGAATCGACTACAACGAAGTATTTGCTCCTATTGCCAGATTAGAAGCAATCAGAATCTTTCTTGCATATTCTGCATCCATGAAATTTACTGTTTATCAAATGGATGTAAAGTGTGCCTTTCTGTATGGAAAGATTGCTGAAGAAGTCTATGTGAGTCAACCACCTGGCTTTGAAGATCCAGACTTCCCTCACAGAGTTTACAAACTTGACAAATCTCTGTATGGTCTTCATCAAGCACCAAGAAAGTGGTATGAGACTCTATCATCCATTCTTCTTGAATATGGGTATGAAAGTGGAAAGAGTGATCAGACTCTCTTCAGAAGAATAAGAGGGAAAGACATGCTGTTAGTCCAGATCTACGTGGATGACATTATATTTGGCTCGACAAACAAGAAACTTGTAAAGAATTTGAAGACCTTATGTATTCAAAGATCCAAATGAGTGCTGTGGGGGAACTCACCTTCTTTCTAGGGGTGCAAGTCCAGCAAACAACAGATGGAATCTTCATCAATCAATCAAAATATGTAGAAACCATGCTGAAAAAATTCCACTTTGCTGACTGTCAGTCTATGAGAACTCCAGTAGATACTAAAGTGAAGATTGGACCTGACCGTGAAGGCAAATCAGTGGATCAAACTCACTATTGATCAATGATAGGTTCACTTATGTATCTAACAGCCAATAGGCCTAACATTATGTTTGGTGATAGTGTGTGTAATTGATATCAAGCTGATCCAAAAGAATCACACGTGAACGCAGTCAAGAGGATATTCAGACATCTGAAAGGAAAACCAGCTCTCGGATTATGGTATCCAAAGGAAGGATAATTTAATCTCTATGCCTACACAGACAGTGATTATGGAGGATGCAACTTCAACAGAAAATCCACTTCTGGCGGTTGTCAATTTCTTGGTCCCAGACTAGTATCCTGGCAATGCAAGAAGCAGACAAATGTGTCTGTGTCCACAGCCGAAGCTGAGTATATTGCTGCTTCAGCATGTTGCTCTCAAGTTCTCTGGATTCAAAACTAGATGCTTGATTATGGTTTTAACTTTTTGCATACACCAATTTCTATTGATAACACAGCTGCTGTCTATATAACAAATAATCCAGTTCAGCACTCAAAAACAAAATATTGAAATTTGATATCATTTTTTGAGAGACTGTGCTAAAAAGGTTTAATCAAATTGATTCAAGTACCAACAGAAAATCAATTAGCTGATTTGTTTACCAAGGCATTTGAACCTAGTAGGTTTGAATTTCTGGTTCAGTCAATTGGCATGATTAACCTTGAGTAAAAACTTTGAAAACATCAAAAATATTTTAAAACATCAAAAAAACCAAAAAAGAAATCAAGTCTTATGAAGAAAAGAATCTTGGGAAATGATATAATTACAGTCGTTATATCATTCACTGTGCTTAATTTCAAAATGTAAAAGACTGAAATGACTTACCAGATATGTTGGTAGGTTCAACTTGAAAGAAAAGATACATGCAGTGATGAATTAAAGACATATTCAATTGTGAAACACTCATCACAAAGTACATGTATGTATTGGCTTATCTGAATGCATGTGTGTGTAGTAACCTAAACACACCAGGTAATGATACTTTATGAATCTATTTCACCACATCTTGTTTCATCTTTGTTTTGCTGAGCATAGACCTGATGAAACTTGCACATAGTGCAGATGTCGTGATCCAAAAGATTCCCAATGTGGAACACATCCAAAAATGGATGAATAAACAAAGTAATACATTCCAAGTGAATGATCAAAAGAATCCTATCATGGATCACCTTCCAAAGTGAAGTGAAAAGAATCCCAATGAGGATCAATATGAAAAAGGATCAAATTAAAAGAATCCCAATGAGGATCAGTGAATATGATATTTCATAACTTAAGTAACCTGGTAAGAACAGTTGTGACAAAATTCTACCATGCATTGTATAAGGAGGGTTGATAATTCCATGCTTATGTGTGTGAGGTACACATTGAATAATAAATCAACCAAAACATGATAAAAGTCATTTGCATCAAAATATCAACCAGATATGAGCTTAAGAGGACAAACATACCTTCAATCTTCAAGTTCATAATCATGTCCATTTAATCATAAAGGATGCACATGTGTAATGAAAGATTGATATGATCCCCACAAAGAGATTTCTCTCTTCATTATTAATATTAATCAAAATAATATTCAAAACTTTTAAATCTTTAAAGTTTCTCTCCAAATGTGGACATAAACTTTAGGGGGAGTAATTTAAAATTTTTGAGTAAGTTCAATTTTTTGTTTATTAACTCAATTTTGAAAAACAAAACAAAAGGAATTTTAGTTGGTGTTGTTGCAATAAGTCAACCATTATATCTCAGCTTATGCAGATTCTTAGAAGCATGATAAGCCCAAGATCTGTCAAAATTGGGAAACTTGTATTAGTTGTAACATACAAGTCAATCCAAGCAAAATTTGACAACTCCAACAGCCAACTTCATAAGAAAAATCAATCAAGGACACCTCTTCATAAGATGAATAATCAATTCAATCACATTAACTTTTGATTAAGTTCAAAAGGTAATACAGGTAAGTGCATTAGTTAATGCGGGTGAAGGTAACCCCTGCATATAACTAATGCGGGTAATAACAATTTTTGAAGTGCATCTAATGCGGACAATGATTTTACTCTACCGCATTTGATATAGTTAACAAATGCGTATGAACAAGTCTCTATCACATTTGATACAGTGATGTGTTGACTTGTCAACCGCATTTGTAACCGTACACATGGAATTTGTTCAATCGCATTTGCTACTGTACATATTTGGATATGGTAAAACAAGCCATTCAACCGCATTTGCAACAGTATACAATGGGGACAGCCAAAATTTCAAGTTTAACTTCCGCATTTTCAACAGTATACAATGTAGATAGCCAAAATTTCAAGTTTAACTTCCGCATCTGCAATAGTGCACAAATGCGGATAGAATAAAATCAAGAAACAAAACTTCCGCATTTGTAACAGTAGGGTAATGCGGACAGTCAATCAAAAATTAACCTTCCGCATTTGCTATAGTCACAAATGCGGATAACCAAAAGTAGTCAAATGCAGACTGTCAATGTCAAAAGTTCGTCTTCCGCATATGCTACAGTTAACAAATGCGGATCACCAAAATCAAACAAATTAACCTTCAGCATTTGTTACAGTGTTGACTGTATCTGCTTGTAAACTTGTAAAATTTTTTCAAATTGTATTATTTGACTATTTAAAGGAATTCAAACAGGTCATTTAATAGTTTTCAAATTTGAGAGAACATATAGTGAGACGAGCGCAAAACTATAGTACACCACCATCAATCATCATCATCATCACAAACATTCAAAGATTTTGTTGTGTTCATCTTTAAACATTCTTGTCATCGATTCAGAACAGCAGTCATTTCGAAGATAAGGTATAACTTCAACAGATTTTGAAACCAAAACCTAAGTCTCGAACGGTTACCCTAAATCGAACGATGAACCAGAAAATTATTGAAGAACACCAAAATCAAACTCATTAAGTGATGTAATACACATTTTCGATGTCAATAAACATGTAAATTGATAGGAATTCAACTAATATTGAAAACCATGATAACCATGTTTACTGAGAAAAACAAAGCAATGTGAAAAAGAAAAGTGTGAAACAAATCAAAGTCACATTAACAAATCAAAGCAAATTTAAAGTCAAAATTGTGAGATAACACACATGTCTCTTGTGCAGATTACATGGCAAACCTTACATGGAGCAAGCTCCATAACGTCAGCGGTTATCTAAACCCTGATGTGCCTGAAGCAGAAGGTCTCAGAGATATGATAAGATTCATATCTACCATAAGGGTATCATATGCCATAACAGTAAGACCAACAATCTATGAGAATCCCATCAGGTCTTTCTGGGAATCAGCTGAAGTAGTTGAAGAAAATGGAGTGAAAACGCTTACTGGCAAGATCAACACTCAACACACACTGAGGATCACAGAAGAATCAGTTAGAAGATGTCTGCAATTCAATGATAATGCAGATGATCCTCTTGAATTGGATGATGAGGAAATAACCACATTTTTCTCTGAAATTGGTTATGAAAGGGAGCTATGAAGCCAAACAGATAGTCAAAGGATTAGTGGATCTGCCCTGGAGATTCCTAATTCATATGTTCCAACATTGTCTGTCTAAAAGGAAAACAGGATGGAATGACATTCTAGTCCTCACATCTTCTGCAATCTGTGCTCTCTGCACCAACAGAAGATTTAACATGTCGGCATATGTATTCAATGGCCTAATCTCCAACATTCAAGAAGGGTTGAGATACAAGTTTCTAATGTACCCCAGATTTATTCAATGTCTAATCAATGAATCATTTCATGACATTGTTAATAAAGGACCAGTACTTAACATTCCTCACTATGATGCAAGATCCTATAAGTACATCAAGAAGAAGGACCCAAGGAACTTCTACAGTGGTGCCCCTTCACCCCTTCTTCCTTGGATGTTTGAACAAATACACCAAGCAGGTCAAGCACAACCACCTCCACAACTACCTCCACAACCAATACCACAACCAATACCACAACTAATACCATCACCTATACCATCACCATACCACAACCAATACCATCCCCAATACCATCACCAGTGCCATCACAACAACAATACCACAACCTTCTACACAACCATCTCTTCAAACATTACCTCAACCATCATCACTTCCTTCACCACAACAAACACCGCCTATGATCACTCAACCTACCCCTACATCACCACATCATCAATCTCCTATATCACCACACCAATATCCTATTCCTCCTTACCAACCATTACCATCATCAATTGATCACCCTGCTGAACCAGAAGGATCAACAAGTGCATCCAAATCATCCAAATCATCTTCTGATGAGGAGGATCATCATGATCAAACCAAAGCTGTGAATGAACCTTCTAAGGCTGCTCCTTCTGAGAGCTATGTTGAATCAAACATCAATAGGCCTGATGAAAAAGATGAATTAATAACTGAGTTGTTACTCAAAATAGAAAGGATGTAAAGAACACTAAACAGGAGAGCAGGAATTATAAATGACAGAATCCTGGAACTTGATGAGAAAGAAGGAGAATTGAAAGATCTTAAAGAAAAATATGCAGTTGAAAGAATGGAACAAGACAAAGAGATTGAAAATCTAAAAGCTGCACTGAAACACTCAAAAGAAGAAGTGAGTGGACATATAGACACTCTTGAAATACAAACTATTGCCATGGAGGAACAAGAAAACATCATAGAGGAACAAGCTGATATCATCTCAAAACTGGAAAATGAAATCGAGAGCAAGAACAAAAGAATATCTGAGCTTGAAATGATGATTAAAGAATGATGTGAAGGATGATGATGAGAAAGAAGAACAAAAGAATAATGATGAGAATAAAGAACAAGTGGATGATGAAAGTCAAACTGAGATCAAAGACCAGAGCTTAGACATGGTAGTGTATTCTGGAAACACTGGCCATTCAGACTCAGAAAAGGGTGAATTTGAAGAACTCTTCAGTGCTTTGGATAGTTTTGCTTCTGAACAATTCAGCATTGATGATGATTTTTGGGAGTTCATAAATAATCAAAGAACTGAAGCAGAGCCTATTGTATTTATTCCTAAATCACTAGTGCCATTGGAAAAGGAATTGTCTCTGCAAATATTCTCTGCCATATCATTAACTGAAGAACAAAAAGAGGAACTAAAAGAAAGATATGAACAAGAAAAGAAAAAAGAAACTGTACCTGAACAAAGTGAAATGAATGATCAAGAGCCAAGTACACCTGAAAAGGTCCCTGAACCAGAAGATCAAACTGAAACCTCTAGCCCTCAACGTCAAACTTACTCAAGAAAGAGGAAGTATTTGGCAGAAAAGGCTAAAGGCAAGAGACCAATAACTGAAAAGAACCATCAAAGAAACAAAAAGATGACCCAAGAAGTTTAGCAGCAATTGCTGAATTTTTGGAAGCATATGAGCAGGCAAGAAGCTCAGTTGAAACAATTGGCCAGAGCAATTGATTTAGAAGAAGGAGAAATTGCTGATAAAGATGATGTTTTAAAGGATGTTCTCATGGACAGTCCTCTTAAAGAAGAACAGTCAGTAGAAGACATGGTAACCAAAGCTCAAACTGATGACTTGATGATTAAAGCCATGTTCTTGATCAATCAAGGCTATGATCCTGATGAAGTGTTTGCAATGACTTATGAGAAAATGAAAGAGAAGGAAGAGAAAGTGAAGTTGTTTCTTGATCCAACAATAGACACTGACTATGAGAAGACAATGACAAAGGACACTCTGAAGCACAAAGACTCATCCTTGAAGAAACCACAAGGTATGAAGTTCCACTACCAAGAAGGGGTCCTCTACAAAAGCTTTCACAAATGAAGAAATCAACCTCATCTCATGAACCATTATTTCCTGATCCTTATAACATGTCTGATAAGGAAATGAAGGAATATCTTTCAAGTCAGGGATTCACAAAAAGAAAGATTGCCAACATGAAGACAAATTCATTAAGGGCTGTAACACTTCAATTGATCAATGAAAAGAAAGATAAACTAAAGAAACTGGGAGAAGAATTGACAAAGACCAAACCCAGAAACAGAATGTCAGCTGAAGACATGCTGCTGAACATAAAAGATCAAGAACTACTTGCCCCGGTACTCCACAAATATCCTGAATGGTTGCAGAACCATCTCAGTTGAAGCTGCAAGAAGGACTGACCACTGCTGAACTGATTAGAGGGGTATCTACTCCTAAGGGGAAGATAGATCAGAAGATAATAGCATGGAAGTATGATAGCACCTCGAACATGTTCATGGTAAAGAGAATCTCAGGGCTAGTATAATTCTTCACAGAGTACTCAGCTCTAGTAAATGCCCTTGAGATTCATGATTTGAAGGAACTAGCTCAACTTGAACTGATCAATCATGCTGCTATTTTCAAGGGATATGAATTTGAGAATATACTTAAGATGTTCAGAAGGACAAACAACTTCAATTCATTAAAGACAATTTGCTTAAGAAAAGATAAAACATTTGGCAATCCCCTGGATAAGAAGAAAAAGGTGGAAGCAGAAGAAATAGTATTCCCTAAGTTGAAGGTAAAGCCAACTGAGTCTTTAAAGAGGAAAGTAGTGTCTGGTACTCATTCTTCCACTGCTATCTCAAATGTGTACTATGATGAGAATACCTATGAGCTGGTGATAGAAGGTAGTGGGGAGGAAAAGAAGGAGCTGACATTAGACTTTTTAGTGGATATGAAGTAAGACTACTTGATGAATCATACATCCACTACATTTATACCAGGCACTTCAGGGAATTAAACAACAAATTGGGTGAACAAGACATGCACTTCTTTTTGAAATGCATCAAGTTGTTGAAACTAGCCTATGACATAATAAAGATTAAAAGAGACAAAAGAAAGAAGAAGAAAACACCACTGCAACTTGGTAACATTGTTAAGCTTGAAGTGGATGTGGGAGGGAGTTTATTGATTCATAGAGATGGTCTTTCAACAATCTCCATATGGGAACCGATTACTTTCAAAAAGTTACCAATGGAAGCCATCTACAACATCAGCAGAATGAAAATACATGTGCTGAGTAGAGACAAGATGTCTGAAGCAACTGATTTTGTAAACATGATCAAGGCCATTCTGGATCCCACCAAAGCAGCATTCATACTACCTCTTGAAGACCCAGCTGAATGTTCACAACATCAATCACCTCCTAAAGATTGAAGAAAACTAGGCTGTATAATCCTTAGGGGGAGTATTGTTGCACCCTGAAAGGATCATACATGCCAACTCAATGGGTGAATTGATGATTGTTCAGCTGGAAACCCACAAGTCCAAGATGCAATGCGGATGAAGATATGCAAGAAAAATAACTAGTATCTTCCGCATTAGTCAATGCGGAAGACAAAAATCTAATGCGGACAAGTGTTTACTCTTCCGCATTAACTAATGCGGAAGACACAATACTTATGCTGAACAAGTTACTCTTCCGTATTGACTAATGCGGAAGAATAAAAGAAGATGCGGACAAGACCTTGATATCTGCATTAACAAATACGGATGACCAACCAAATGCGCACAAGTATTTGTTCATCCGTATTAACCAATGCGGATGACCAACTTACTAATGCTGATGATCAAGTGGAAATGCTAATCAAGATTATCTCATCCGCATTTGTCAATGCTGATGAACAATTAGAGATGCGGATCAAGACTTAGACTAGTTTCTGATGTAATAGGTCAGGGGTAGTTTAGTCATTTTGTAAAGGCATCTTGTCTTGTCTATAAATAGAATAGTTTAGCTCGTACTGAGGTGACGGTTGACAGATAGAAGATTTTTGTTGTAATTATTCTCTGTAATTTGTCAACATTCATATATCAATACAAACAGAATTTTTGAGTAATTTTCTTGCTTGATTGTTCTTCGATTGTTTGTTTACACCACTCAATCATTGACTTGATTATCATATTCGATTCGCAGTAAGAATATCACTCTTACTAAAACCCAGTCAGGTTTTGTCTCCAGTTGTGACCAAACTTTAAACATCAAATCTTCATCTTTCCTTTGTCGGTTAACGCTACTTATTGAGCCTCGCGAATCTGGAGGTCACTATCAATCCTTATGTTTTGAAGCATGATAGTAGCCTTGTTGACATCCACATGAATCTCGGTATCAAATTCCCTTAACGTATCAAACCATTTCCTTCGATCTTAGATTCTTGAAGCGAGACAGTCTTGTTGTGGACGTTGTGACTTAGCACGTCAGCTACAACATTCGCCTTTCCAGGGTCATAGCAAATGTCATAGTCGTAGTCGCTAATCAACTCAATCGAGTGTCTTTCTTTCATGTTGAGAGACTTTTGGTGAACATGTGCTGGAGACTCTTATGATCAGTGTAGACTATGCATGAACCTTCAGTTGCCTTGATGCGTATACTATGACTTGCCTTGTTGCATGAGAACACAACCAAGACCTTGATTAGAGAGATCACAGTACACGGTAAAGTCATCGTTCCAAACGAGAAATGTGAGAATGGGAGCGTTACACAACTTGCGTTTCAAGGTCTCGAAAGCCTCTTCTTGCTCGGGTCCCCATTCAAAAAGTCGATTCTTTTGTGTTAGCGCCATTAGTGGTTTAGCAATTTTCGAAAAATTGCTATGAACCTACGATAGTATCCCGCTAAACCTAGAAAAGATTGAACCTTGGTTGGGGTTCTGGGAACGCACCAATTCATCATGGCTTCTATTTTAGCAGGATCAACGTGAATTCCTTGGATATTCATCACATGCCCTAAGAATTAAACTTCTACCCAAACTCACACTTGGAAAACTTGGCGTATAATTGCTCCTTCTTCAAAAGTTTGAGAACTTGCCACAAGTGCGTCTCGTGATCAATTTTCGTCTTGGAATAAATAAGAATGTCATCAATGAACATGATCGGAAGCTTATCCAAATACGGTTTACATACTCGATTCATAAGATCCATGAACACGGCAGGTGCAATGGTCAAGCAAAAAGGCATAAACATGAACTTACAGTGTCCATATCAAGTACGAAAAATGGTCTTTCGAATGTCATCATCATGAACATGTAATTGATGATACCCAGAATGTAGATCAATTTTTGAGAATTGAGTTGCTCCTTGAAGTTGATTGATGAAATCATCGATTCGAGGAAGAGGTTATCGGTTTTTGATAGTAAGTTTGTTGAGTTCCTGGTAGTCAATGTACATACGAAATGAACCATCCTTCTTCTTCACGAATAGTACAGGTGCACCCCATGGTGAAGAACTATGATGAATGAATCCCTTATCGGTCAACTCTTGCAGTTGACTAGCTAGTTCTTGCATTTCAGACGATGCGAGGCGATAAGGTGATTTAGCCACAGGGTTGGCACTAGGGATTAAGTCAATCTTGAACTCCACTTCTTGCACGGGAGGTAATCCCTAAGAACCTCGGAAAAAAACCTCGGGAAAGTCCCGCACGATAGGAATGTCTTTCAGTTCCTTACCCTTGGCTTTCGTATTAACTACATATGCCATGAAAGCCATGTAGTTTTAACTTAAGCACTTGCGGGCCTTGATGCAAGACATAAGTTTGAGACCTTGGGATGATTTCTCCCCTAAGACTTTCAACGTATCACCAGTCGGAAAAGGAATTCGGATGCACTTCTCGAAGCATAGAATTTCCACACGTTGCTCGGTTAACCAATCCATGCCAATAATAACATCAATGCTTCCCAGTTGCATAGAAATAAGGTCAATGAAGACCTCGTGTTCGCTAAGGCTCAAGGTACAATCGCGTATTACGATTTCAACGAAGATCGATTTTCCATCAGCGACTTCTACCGTGAAGGATCTTTCCAGATTTACGCGTGGCTTAGAAGCATAGGCATGAACTCCAAGGACACGGGAATGAGGATAACAAAGGATGGTAATTTGAACAAGGATAAACTAAGAGTTGTAAGGCATGCGGAATGGTTCCATTTGGTAATGCATTACCATTTGGAAACGTTTACATGTCAAGGTGAATTGACCCATTTTCCTTAGGAACTTGTGTATGTTAACCATAGTTTATCACTCATCCCAGAAATCCCCAGGCAAGCATAACTAGTCCCGTAGGATTTATGCAAAATGCTTACCTTGGGCCGAAGGCCTTTTGCAAGAAATCTAGAATATAGGTGTCTATGTGTCATATGATATTCCCTAGGTTCATGAAATCAAAACCTTGATAAGAGTTGTATAGATTAGACATAAAGTCTAAATATCCAAGTCATAAACAATAAGTATACGATTCCACGTGTCATCGAGAATAAGATTAAGAGGTTTCATGTTCGGGGAGAGTCAAAGAGTCAAAGATAAGTTTAGGGAGACAGGTAACAATGTTCAGGCAATCCTATGCTAAGGCATCAAATTGCACATAAGAAGCATAGCATTATGTAGCATGCAAACATACATTTTACAAGATAGAATTATGATTCGATAAGGTTCATGCATATACTATAGTCTAGTTCACCATTTCTAATAATCTAAATCCCTATAGTTGTGGGCTCTCATACCAATCTGTCACACCCGAACCTTGACGGTGGAAACGTCGAGATGTGTGAGTTAAGATCATTCACAGCCACATAATGCTATTATTAAATCCAAATATATTATTCATAAGTTTCAAAGGTAACATTACAAACATAAGTCTCAAATAAAGAAATTAACAAGCATAATAAGAAATATAACAAGCTCATTCATTTATTTAACTAGGTCCATTCTTATGTGTGAACAAGCTTCAAAAGTGGCGATCAAACTTGAGTATTTCTTGAAACATGTTAAAAATAAAAGGTCAACAGTATGTTGGCGAGATTTCCATTTTTTCAATACATAATTATTAAACGATGGCAATTCATGTTGTACGTTAGAGAACAAAGTAACTAGGGATGTAAGATAGAATGCACAATCAAACCTTAACAGATTTTTTACAAGTCTCAAACGTTTACAAGTATATACGACTAGCTAAGTGTACTTGGATAAACAAGCAGGATTGTTAGGCCCATAGATCTATGACGTCGCCAAGCTAGCAATAGTTAATGATTGTACATATATTCGACATTACATGGTAGCTATAAAGTTCAACTAACCACAACACACAAGTAAATTGCCATAAGTTTACAAGAATCAAATGTTTACAAGTGCAACGATTATATAGTAACATGTTTCAACCAAAGTTTGAAAATATGAAAAAAATGTATAGTATACACATTGATCAATATATATATATATATTTAAATAATAAATATAATAAACGTCATTTCAACGTAGTCCTTCACAATACACCTAAAATGTATATTTACAGGATTTTAAGTTTAAAAAGTTTTAATGGTTAAACGAGAACTAGGGTTTCAATTTGGTATTTGGGTTTTGTCAAACACTTATTTTTAGCGAATAGAAATCAATTATATTTTCTTGGAATAAATGATAAGAAATATATATATTTATATATAAAGATAGAAGGAGAAAAATATTTATCATAATTTGAAGAATTTAAATATACAATTGAAATAAAGTTTTATAACTAAATGTAATTAGCACGCTTTAAACATTAACTTTAAAACAATATTTGAACCAATAATAATCTTTTATTTACTATTTAAAATAAAAAAAATAACCAAGAATAACCATTAAAATATTCTAAAAATTAAATATTAATTGTTAAATTTTAACAAAAATACAGAAAATGATTTGATGCTTTTAAAATTATTTAAAGTTTACAAAATCTATTTTTATATTTTTTAAATATATTTTGAAATTTTATTTTGGGCTGACAGTCTTTAAAAATAAACATGAGGTTAGTCGGGTTCTAACCTGGGACCTCATGTGTAGAAGCATAATGACTTAACCAGTGAACCAGGGTCGTGGCCTTGGTATCACTTGGTTTTAATTCCTTAAAAACCATATTAACAAAACCCAAATTCCTTAGAACCCTGGAACCGATTTGCATCAAATTGATCATCAATTCGTTGTTGATAGTCGAATTAACCATGGGACTTTTAATCCCAATGATTAAACGAGTGTATTCATGTGTTATTACCAGGATTTGTGTCAATCTGATGGAGAACGAGCACAAGAAACAGGTCGCGGCTACGATGCAGTTCGTTCAGGTTGCAATCGGTGATGAAAATCGAATTCGTTCAATAGAAAGCTTCGAATAGCTCAAATGACGAAAAGCCCTTTGTCAATTGTGGGTTAGAGGGTTCGAAAAGAGGTGTACGAGTGATTTGCGGGTCGTGACGAAGGGGGAAATCGAATGAGAAGTTTTGTAAGTTTTTAGGAGAAATTGAGAGTTATAAATGATTAAGATTTGTTAGGTGATTGTTTAAGTTGGTTTAATAAGATTATAATAATGAATTAATGCTTGAATGGCTCGTTTGATGAACGCAACGGTTACTCGACTTATTTGGAGTCCATAACGGTTGTTTAATCTCAATTGAAGATCACAATTGAGTTCGAATGCGTTAGTGAATCGGTTGGGTTCATGGCTTTGAAATTGACGTTTATATTCGGGTTCTTGGCCTCACCGGAGAGTTGCCGGTGTTGGTCGGAAAACCGTGGGTAAAGGGGGGTTTTTGGTTGGGATTGGTTTAATACACAAATGGTCCATGCGGTTTAACTTTATTATTTTATGCCCAAACTTAAATATTGGAAGTTTCCTATTAAACAAAAGACCCCTTTAAACTTTGAGTTTTATATAATTGTCTTGTAAATTCTACAATCGGTATTATGATTATAATTATTACCTATTATTAGTATTATTATTTTAAATATTATTATTGTAATATTATTAGTATTATAGTGATTATTATTATCCCCTATTTTTATGTTGGACCAAAAGAACCAATGAGCCAAGATCAGAAAACCTCTAAGTCCCACATGGTATCACAACAACTGCTGAAAGCCTCATCAGTAGTTTGACAAGTGCTGAAGACTTCAACAGCTGAAGATCAAGTGCTGAAGACCTCAACAGCTGAAGAACCAAAGTGCTGAAGTACAACAGCTGAAGAAACAAGTGCTGAAGCTGAAAGACCAAAGTACTGAAGTACAACAGCTGAAGAGTTTACAAGTGCTGAAGATCAACAACTGATGTACAAGGTCTGAAGACAAAGACTGAAGACATCAGCTGATGATATCTACTGAAGTCATCAGCTGATGAAACACCTGAAGGTCAAAGTCTGAAGATCAAGTACTGAAGCCTCAGTAGTTTGTCACAACTGCTGAAGAGTACTTCTTCAGTAGTTGTGATATCAGTAGTTTTATATTTTTATGTTTCAGTAGTTTTGTAAAACGACTGAAGAGCTTGTTCTTCAGTCGTTGTAGTTTCAGTAGTTTTATATTTTGTACTTAACATGCTGATATGTTCTCAGTAGTTGTGAACATTTCAGTAGTTTGTTAAGAATTAGTTATTTTTGTATTAGATCTGCCAGTTGTCACTTTCCGTGATAACAGCAGTGATTGTTGCACTCTATATAAGGAGTGACAACTTATTGTAAAGTGGGAATGAATGGAATGAACGATTGATTTGATTAGAAATATCTACATCTATAAACATTCCTTGAAATCAGAAATATATATTCTCTCCCTATAACCGTATGCGATCTTAATGCTTACAAGTATCGATTGCTTGCTACAATTTGTCTAATTCTAGTTTGTATTCCGCTGCTTTGTATCCTAATACATCAAACTTGTGATCGCTGATCCTGTCAAATGGTATCAGAGCAGGTTAATCATTGATCGATCTAATAATTGATCATTGAAACTGCTATTCAAGATCTAAGTTTGATTGAATTAGCTTTTTTTTTGCAAGAAACGGTTATAGAGATTGAATTTTCTGTATTTCTGCTCATTCATCCTGAGATCTTTTCTTGGTTCTCATTGAGTTTGTTGTGGTCTGTCTAAAACTTTTAAAAGCTTGAACTAAATTGTTTTTGAACTGAAAATGACTACTCCTTCCAATGATCCTCACAATACTGGTTCCTCAACCAAGCCACCTATGCTGGTTAGGAATGAGTATAACATATGGCAAAGACGTATGCTCCATCACCTGTCTGTTAACAGCGCAGGGTGTTGGACATCAGTGGTACATGGTCCACACAAGCCTATGGTGAATAACCCGGAAACCAATCAAATGGTTCCGAAGAGGAGGGAGCAATACTCAGATGAGGATAAGAAGTTGCTTGAAATTGATGCAAAAGCCCATGGAATTCTGGCCATGGCACTGCCAAATGAAATCTATTCTGGGCTAATGCATCATGAAACTGCCCATGACCTCTGGATTGCCTTGAAAGAACAATTTGGAGGAACAGATGAGGTCTTGGCAAATAATAGAGAAATTCTTGCCCAACAATATGAGACATTCTCTCATAGAAAGGGTGAGACACTGACTCAACAATATGAGCGGTTCTCTTGTTTGATCTCTGAACTAAAAATGGTCAAACTTGAATACACCAATATTCAGATGAATAACAGATTTCTCAGATCACTGCCTGAGATGAGGGACACATATACTATTGTCCTACGCTCCAGTGCAAGTTTGGACAAACTATCTCTCACCCAACTCCATGGGAAACTGCTCACTTTTGAGAGAGAGATAGAACAGAAGAGAAAGCTGTCTTCATCTGGAAAGCTCACTGAAGACTTTGTACAAGGCAACACTGCCTTGGTGGGTCATGAGTCAGAATATGCTTCATCTGAATGCCAGTATGATGAGCATATTAATTTCTCTTCAAGCACTTCTGATTCTGCATTTGTGAGTGTTGATGGTCAGTTTACTGGGTGTAATAATGACAATCTATGTTTCATTATGGATGATCTCAAGGGGATTGCTGATGATGACTTAGAAGAGATGGATATTTTGAGCCAAATGGCCTTGATAAATATCAGATCTCAGAAGTTCTATAAAAGAACTGGAAGAAAATTCCCAGGACTCTCTGGCAAAACCAAAGTTGGTTTTGACAAGAGCAAGTTGAGGTGTCACAAATGCCAAAGGCTTGGACACTTTGCAAGAGAGTGTAGATCAACTGGATCTAACTCCACTGCACCCTTTGTGACTTTTCCTGGCAATAGTCAACAACACAGAGGGCAACATCCTGTCACCTCTAGTCATCATCCTCAACAACAATCTCCGGCATATTTTGTTCCTCAGGGTCAAATGCCATATCCGTACCCTTGTTATTACATGCCACAGTCAAATCAAGTTCAAGTTCCTATGACACCACAACCTCATGCACTACCAGAACCTCAGCCTTCCCAATCTCATCAACAACCTCAATCTCAACAACACAGCTTCTTCACCCCAGGAGTTGTTGACTGGAGCAGTTTACCAGATGACTTGTCTGGTCATGATCAACTGTTCTCAGGTGCTGGTCAACATGGTGGTGACAGTCCCTTTGGGAATCTAGCTCTTATGGCTTTGGAGTCTGCTGATACTTCATTTTCCAATGCCTCTACACCTCAGGTATCACAGGTATCCTCTGAGGCAAAAGCCAAATTATGTTTTGAACCATGCATAGCAGCATTTGCTTCCATTAGAGAAGCAAATGTAGCTCTAATTAATAAGAACATTGAGCTAGAACAAATAATTTCCAAAAACAAAGCTGAGTTTGAGTTTGTGCTCAAAGATAAAAATGATGAGATTTATAAACTGAATTGCCAAATAATTGATGATAAGGCTAGAGAAGAAGTACTTCTAGAGAAGTACAAAGATCTCAAAGAAACCCTTGCAGTTACCCAGGTCGAGTGTGATAGATGGGTACAATCATGCAAAGGTTTTGAAATGCTTCTTAGTAAGCAATCTGCTTCAAATGTGAAGTTTGGAATTGGTTACAATCACACTGCTCCACCTACAGATTTTACCCCAAGAGCAGAGGTAGAATCTGATGGTGAGAGTGATAACCAATCCATCACATCATGTGATCTACCTTCTGATACAGCACAATCAGAAGTAGCAGTCAGCATCAAGCCCTCTTTGAACCTATCAGCTGATGTTGATGGTTCAAATGCTGACATTCACATGATAATGAGTTGATCAACTCAGGAGTTAATCCTGAAGGTCCTGAAAGGACTAGAGAGCAGGATTTAACACCTGAAGTTCAAACTTCAACTGCTGTCAGTACTGAAGAGAAGAAAACTGGCAGTAGAAAGAGTTTGAAGACTACTAAAGAGGTAGTCAAGAAAGCAACCAATGCTTCCAAAGCATTGAAGAACAAGTCTTCTGTTGCTTCACCCTCTTTAGTTGATGATCAACCTAAGATGAAGAAGAAACCATGTGAAGTATGTGGTTTGTTCAATCATCTTACAGATGATTGTTGGTACAAAAGAGGTTCCAAACTCAAACAAAAAGAAGAAATTAATGAGAAAATGGTAAAAATGAAAACTGAGTTTGAGACCACATTTGTATCAGCAACATCAAATCCTGTAACCCTTAAGTCCTTAAAGAAATCCAAAAAGGAAGGGTTAAACAGGTGACAGCTGAGGGTGCTCAAAAGAAGAAGGTGCAACATAGGAACTTATCAAACTCCACTAGCAATGTGTCTGATGAGCTGAAAGCTTTATCACAAAATCAGACACAGCTGGTGATGATGGTACAACATCTGTTGGGTAGAGTTAACCAACTAGATTCTCCTATGTTGAAACCACAGAAAAGGAGGTCCAAGCCAAAGGACTCCTCTTCTACACCATCTTTTCTCCTCTCAGGCTGTTGTTTCAAATAAACCTGTTAGTTTACCATCTATTGATGAGACCAGGCCCAAAACCAAAAAGGTTTGGGTCTCTAAAACTAACTGATTGTTTATTATTGCAGGGTTCTTCAACATGCCAAAGTAGCATCTGGTATGTAGACAGTGGGGGATCTATGCACATGACTGGGAACAGCTCTCTTCTTCATGACTACTCTCAAGGAAAGAAGGGATTTGTCTCTTTTGGCAATGATGCTAGGGTTACATCATCGGTAAGGGCTTTGTCTCCAATGGAGAAATCAAATTTGATGATGTTAATCATGTGGAAAATCTCAAGTATCTCTTGAGTGTCAGTCAAATGTGTGATAAAGGCCATGTTGCCCTTTTCACCAGTCAAAACTGTAGGATTCTGTCATCCAAAGTTTTGCACTTGATTGACAAGGTGTTGGATGATCACACTCTCCTGAAAGCCAACAGGACAGGAAGAGTGTATGCCTTAGATCTCTCTAAGAAGATAGATCTCAAAGGCAATCCTTGCCTATTTTCCAAAGCCTCTTCTCAAGAATCTAAACTGTGGCACAGGAGGCTTGGTCATGTTAATCTCAAAAACATGAATCAGCTTAGCCACAATAGTTTAGTCAGAGGCTTACCAATAAAGGAGTTCCACTGTGATGAAACCTGCACTGCTTGTTTAAAAGGAAAACAGCACAAAGTCTCATTCCCTCCTATTGAAGTGTCCAAGTCCACTGCCTGCTTGCAATTACTGCATATGGATCTATTTGGTCCTGTGAGAGTAATGAGCATGGCAAAGAAGAAATACTGTCTGGTAATTGTGGATGATTACTCCAGATTTGTATGGACTTTCTTTCTACATTCAAAGGATGAGGCTGCTCAGAAGATTATTCACTTTGTGCTGTACATTGAGAAGCAGTATTCCCTTCCAGTCAAGTGTATTAGGAGTGATAATGGAACTGAGTTCAGAAATCATACACTTGATGACTTCTATCTTTCAAAGGGAATCAAAAGGCAGTTCAGCATTCCAAGGACTCCAGAACAAAATGGAGTAGTGGAGAGAAAGAACAGGACCCTCATTGAAGCTGCAAGGTCCATGCTGGCTGACTCAGGTTTGCCACTGACCTTTTGGGCTGAAGCTGTCAACACAGCTTGTTATGTGCAAAATAGAGTTTTAGTAAATCAGAGGTTGATGAAGACTCCATATGAAGTTCTCCATCATTTGGCTCCTCTGATTTCATTTTTCAAAGCATTTGGGTGTCCTGTTTTATTCTCAACACAAAGGATCAACTCCATAAATTTGATCCTAAGGTGGATGCAGGGTACTTTGTTGGTTATTCATCTACTTGCAAGGCATACAGAGTCTTCAACTGCAGAACAAAGATGGTTGAAGAAACTCTACATGTTAAGTTTAATGAATCTCCAAAGGACAAGATTCCACAAAGTCCTGTGGAGTTATTTGATTTGGACATACTGCAATATGTTCCTTATCAAACTCCTGCTGTTGCTCCTGTCAACAGTTCACCACCTGGTGGTACTGCTGATGATGATGATGATTGCAGTACTCACCTCTTCAGGTTTAGTGATCAGCTGCCTGACTCAGCTAGACCTGATGTTCCTGTAGCACAGTAGCACCATCCACAACAAATGCTGATGAGATTCTTCGAATTCAACTTCCTTTGAATTACCATCCACTGATTGGTTTCAAGGAAATGATTCACCATCACCATCTGTTGCTGCTGAACCGGCTACAAACACTTGCACAGATCTCATTGTGTATCAAGATCTGAAGAATCACCCTATGTCTCAAATCATTGGTGATATCACTGCTGAGTATCAACAAGAAGTCAATTGTCAAATTTCTGCTTCTATGCTCTCTTCATCAGTCAGCAAGAGCCAAAGAATTATCACATTGCTTTAAAGGACAATGGATGGGTTGATGCCATGCAGCTTGAGCTTCTTCAGTTCAAGAAACAGCAAGTGTGGGAACTGGTTCCTCTACCTCCAGGTAAGTGTGCAATAGGCACTAAATGGGTGTTTAGGAACAAAACTGATGAAAATGGGCTTATTGTTAAGAACAAGGCCAGACTGGTTGTTCAGGGGTTTGCACAAGAAGAAGGTATTGATTATGATGAAACCTTTGCCCCTGTAGCCAGACTGGAAGCAATTCGATTGTTTTTAGCTTATGCTGCTTATCAAAACCTTAAAGTTTTTCAAATGGATGTCAAAAGTGCATTTTTGTATGGAAAAATAAAGAAGAGGTTTATGTATGTCAACCTCCAGGCTTTGAGGACAATAAACATCCTAATTGGGTGTATAAGCTTGATAAAGCTCTTTATGGGTTAAAACAAGCTCCCAGAGCCTGGTATGAGACATTATCAAACTTTCTTCTGGAAAACAATTTCACTAGAGGCTCCATAGATAAGACTTTATTCATTAAGAAAGCTGGGCAGCATAATCTACTTGTTCAAATTTATGTAGATGATATCATTTTTGCATCCTCTGATCCAAAGTTGTGTGATGCCTTTACAAAGTTGATGCAACAGAAGTTTGAAATGAGTGCCATGGGAGAATTACAGTTCTTTCTGGGGTTGCAAATCAAACAAAAGGCTGATGGAATTTTTATTCATCAGTCCAAATATACAAAAGATCTTTTGCAAAAGTTTGATTTACAAAACTGTAAGCCTTGTTCTACTCCCATGAGCAGCACCACACAACTGGACACAGATCAGAAAGGTAAAGTGGTTGATGAAACACTTTACAGATGTATGATTGGGTCCTTGATGTATTTAACAGCTTCTAGACCAGATATTATGTTTGCTACATGTGTTTGTGCTAGATTTCAGGCTGCACCTAAAGAGTCTCATCTGATTGCAGTCAAGAGGATCTTTAGATATCTGCAAGGCACTCCATCTCTAGGTTTATGGTATTCTACCGGACATTCTGGTAAATTAGTTGCTTTTTCTGACAGTGACTATGCAGGGTGTAAGTTGACCAGGAAATCAACTTCTGGTGGATGTCAATTCCTAGGCAACTGCTTGATTTCTTGGCAGAGCAAGAAACAGACCTCAGTTGCTACATCCACTGCTGAAGCAGAGTACATTGCTGCTGCAAGTTGTACATCTCAGGTACTCTGGCTTCAAAACCAACTTTTGGATTATGGCATTACAGAGACTAAGACTCCATTGTTATGGATAGTGCTTCAGCTCTTTGCATTGTCAAAAATCCAGTCCAGCACTCTAGGACCAAACATATAGAGATCAGACATCATTTTATAAGGGATTGTTTTGAAAAAGGTCTGATTGATCCTAAGTTTGTCTAGTGCTGATGAGCTTGCAGACATTTTTACTAAGCCTTTGGATAGTTCAACTTTCCAAAACCTGGTGTTAAGGCTTGGTATGCTGCAACTAGAATAAGTGACAACTACTGATGATCTTAGTAATTCATACTGATGATCATGAGTACCTATGTCACATATAAGTACTGATGAGCTCTTTTAACCTCAGTAGTTTTATAACTACTGAAGGCTAAATGTCTCACAAGTACTGAAGTACTTCATCTGTTCTAAACTACTGATGTAGTTACAACTACTGATGCAGTTACAACTACTGCAATCAGTAAAAACAGATAAGTACTGATGTCCTATGAAACAACTGAAATCAGCCAAAAAGACTGATGAATGTGTTGAGGACAGTTTGAAACAGCTGAAAAGCTAAGAATTGACGAAAACAGCTGAAGAGAACTTTCTCTTCAGTCGTTTGTACAACTGCTGTTTCATTCTAAACAACGAAGCAAAACCACGTCTTCAGTAGTTTTATAACTACTGATGACTAATACCAAGTCTTCAGTTGTTTACAACAGCTGATGACAAAACCACTGTCTTCAGTAGTTTCATAACTACTGATGACAAACACCAAGTCCTCAGTTGTTTCAATCATCTGAAGTCAAAACCACGGTCTTCAGTAGTTTTCTAAACTACTGATGCCTAACACCACGACTTCAGCTGTTTCAACGTCTGAAAGGATAATACCATGTCAACGGTCGTTTAAAACTACTGATGACTAACACCACATCCTTCAGTCGTTTCCTTACCCGTACCCTATATATATCCCTAACCTTAGCTCTCATTGCTTCATCTTCTTCAAACCTAACGTTCCTCTCCAAAACTTCCCTCTTCTCAATGGCGTCTATGCAAATTAAACCGCGACACAACTGCGTTGCCTACCTCACTAAATCGCCCATCTGGACTAAGTTCGATACTGCTATCGATCTTATGGTTCAGTCCCAATACAACACGGCATTTCTTCTGAATCCCATTTTACATGCCGAATCCTGCACCATGTTTTGGATGAACGTTACTGTTACCACTGGGGAGAACAACACACCATCCCTCCGGTCGGTCGTCAACACCAAGAAGTAGTCATCATCCTGCAATAATCCGCCAATTCTTCAACTGAATGATGCTACTTCTCCTGCTGGATATTCGAAGGGCACCATAGATCTATCCTTTGCTCAACATGGATATCAAGGCGATCTCAGTGCCTCCACTATCATGAAGAAACACTTTAATGACGCTGAGCGCCTGATCTTTCACATGGTGAATGTATGTTTGGCCCCTAAGACGTCGTCTTGGGATCAAATGTCCACCAAATGGCAGCAGGTAATGTATTCTATTCTTGAGCACTAATTTTTTCTGAAATAATATTTTAGAGCTCAAGGATATGGCTCAAAAACTAACTGCCAACCGTTGGATACTATATCCACGGTTCATAATGGCCATTATTACAGACCAGCTTAATGCTGAGGGACTTGTTGGCTTGGGAGTCCCTGCTACGGCTGTTCTGCCGGAAGTATACTCCCGGCACAACTCTGACCGGACACTCAAAATGGCTGCCAAGCTGCGAAAACCCACGCAGCTGGAACCCACAGCCACCACCTCCAAATCCAAAGTCCCCACCAAACCCACCAAAAAGAAACCCAAAACGGCTACTCAGGGAATTGAGTCCCCTGAGGATGCCCCTGCAACACAAACGCAGGATATATCCACTAGTCCAAACCCCCTAGTGGATACAATGACTCTCCAGCCACAGCCGCTCAGGCTTCCTCTCAACAGGAGCCTGCAGCAACCACACAAGGGGTACCTACTTATCTGGGATCTTCCTCACTTGAGGGATTGCCATTGAAGAGCACCAACCTCCCCAGGTGCACACTGCTTCTATCCCCTCACCCCAAACAACCGCCCCTCACAGCCCAACTTTAATAGTTGCACAAGTGCTGACTCAATTGCACTCCTCACCCCCTCCCCAGAAACCACTTACTACTGGGAATACCTCTACAATTGAGGGGGAGGAACACAGTGCACTTGAGAACCCACAGCACAGGGGTTTCCCACTTCTATCTCCTGGTGTAGACAAGGAGCTTAGAATATCTAGTGAGGCTGCCACCTCCTCTGACTCAGCACATGACCAGAGTGAGGCTGGTAACATTGCTAAGACCTCACTAGAGGCAACAGCTGATGATGGACATTGTCCTGAGGCTGGAAGTCCCCAGTACCAAGCACAAGGGGCACATGCACCAACTGGTCTACACCCAGTGCATGTAAATCCTGCTCTAAGCAGGAGGTCAGCTGATTCAGCTTCGGCTGATGATGACCTGGGCTTTTTCTATGATGTTCTTGCCCAGAACACAATCCTTGAAGAGAAAGTCAGTAGGCTGCAAAACCTACTTGACCAACTCTCACAAGGAGAAAGACCATCTGCCTCTATCCACCCACAGATGGCACCTTCACTTGAAGGTTTCCCAAACACCGAGCCACTCCAAAATCAACCACCTGCTCCTCTGCTTCAGGCCCTACTTCTCAGGAACAGAACCCTCCTGAGCAAATAGGTGCTGTACTCCAAAATTCCCTCCCTCTCATCACACCCATAATCACTGATATAGTGATCAAAGCCATTGATGAGAGGCTTTCCTCAACATTACAGCCCTTGGTTGATGCTGCTGTCCAAAAGGCTCTTTCTGCGGTACAAACCCCTTCCTCCAATGCAACCAAAAAGGGGGAGAGTACTGCAGTGAAAGAAAAGAAGAGGAAAAGATCCGAGGAAAAGAAGGAAGCGAAGCAAGCCAAAAGGAGGAGAAAGAACAGCAACCAATGCTCACCTACAAGCGGAAGAAAGGTGCTGATGAGCACATTGCTGAAGATAAAGCCTTGGAGCTACTGATAAAGAGGCTGATGCCGAACACAGCAGATCAATGGAAAACATCATTGATCAGTTGTTTAGGCAAGGCCATGACACCAAAAAACTTGACTCTGAGATTCGACGACTAGAGATTGAAGAAATCCAGAATAGATGGGCAAGTTATGAAGTGTTAGAAAGAGAAAGGCTTGAAATCATGATAAGATTTATTGCAAAATATCTTGGAAGATCAATGATTGAAATCAAAGCTTGGTCCAGGGACAGTATCTTGGCAATCACCACCAAGATCTGTTCGTCTGAAGCATACACTAAGGGGCTTGTTATTGAAGCTTTGAATGAAGCGGGTGCTGGGAGCAGGACTGAGCTAGCCAAGCAATCAAAAGCCACACTCACCTCAAGGATGCTAGCACAGCCTGTCAACATTCCCACACCAAAACCACCAAAACACAACCCACCAAACCACTCCCTTACCCTCAACCCATAGCCGATGATATACCCTTGAAGAAGAAGAGAAGGATATTGAGGCTAGAAGAAGATGAAGAAGATGATGAAGACAGGCTGCCGCTCTCAGCTGTGATTCAGTTGCCTAAGGCCACAAGTCACTCCTCAGCAATTACTCCTGAAGTCCAGAGACAAATGGTTAAAGTGAAGCTAGAAGAAGAAGAGCTTCATAAACAGCATGATGAGGAATTGCTGAAGAGAGTTGACAAAGCTTATGCAGCCACATCTTCTATCATCAATATGAAGGAGCAAGCCCTCAGACTTTACACTCTCAGGCATACCTTTCAATATCAAAAGGAAAGAGTGAGGATTTGGCCTGATCCCAGGGTCTCTCACAGAATTCATAAGAACAATATACCTCGGAGATACATTGGCCAGGTGAAAAAGATCGTAGATGAAGTGATCTCTCTGGTCTTTGTAGTTTCACCCTGGGAAATCCTAGAAGACTTCAAGAAGGCCTACAAAGCTAATCTAACCCTCAGAAGATGCTGGAAAACAAAATAGTGAAAAAGGGGTTAGTTTACAAGAGGCTTGAGGAAGTCAGGAAAAATGAGCTCCAGTTGTTCCTAGAGGGTAATCACCGGATGAGTTTGCTTACAGAATAATAACAACTGTGGAGCTAAAGAATGGGAAACAGGCCAAATACCTGTCTGAGTATTATGGGCCGGAATCATTGTTGAAGGAGGTGCTGAAGAGCTAACCATGGAGGAACAAATCACCTTCCTTGAGGCCTACACAAGAGAGTCGTACAGACTCATTATGGGGAAGTGAATCTCATGAATGGGATAACAACTCTGTGTCCTGTTCCCCAAAACAGAGTTCCCATTCATACTCTGCCAAACAAATATTTGAGGTTCTTCCCAGGCCGGAGCTTACATGGGTCATCTTCTCTACTGATCAAGAAGGAAAAAGACCAACATTTTGCCATCAATAAGTGGGAGAATAAATAAGTTAGAGGTTTTGGCTGCATTGGTTCAGGGGGAGTTTGTTGGACCAAAAAACCAATGAGCCAAGATCAGAAAACCTCTAAGTCCCACATGGTATCACAACAACTGCTGAAAGCCTCATCAGTAGTTTGACAAGTGCTGAAGACTTCAACAGCTGAAGATCAAGTGCTGAAGACCTCAACAGCTGAAGAACCAAAGTGCTGAAGTACAACAGCTGAAGAACACAAGTGCTGAAGCTGAAAGACCAAAGTACTGAAGTACAACAGCTGAAGAGTTTACAAGTGCTGAAGATCAACAACTGATGTACAAGGTCTGAAGACAAAGACTGAAGACATCAGCTGATGATATCTACTGAAGTCATCAGCTGATGAAACACCTGAAGGTCAAAGTCTGAAGATCAAGTACTGAAGCCTCAGTAGTTTGTCACAACTGCTGAAGAGTACTTCTTCAGTAGTTGTGATATCAGTAGTTTTATATTTTTATGTTTCAGTAGTTTTGTAAAACGACTGAAGAGCTTGTTCTTCAGTCGTTGTAGTTTCAGTAGTTTTATATTTTGTACTTAACATGCTGATATGTTCTCAGTAGTTGTGAACATTTCAGTAGTTTGTTAAGAATTAGTTATTTTTGTATTAGATCTGCCAGTTGTCACTTTCCGTGATAACAGCAGTGATTGTTGCACTCTATATAAGGAGTGACAACTTATTGTAATCGTGGGAATGAATGGAATGAACGATGATTTGATTAGAAATATTCTACATCTATAAACATTCCTTGAAATCAGAATATATATTCTCTCCCTATAACCGTATGCGATCTTAATGCTTACAAGTATCGATTGCTTGCTACAATTTGTCTAATTAGTTTGTATTCCGCTGCTTTGTATCCTAATACATCAAACGTGTGATCGCTGATCCTGTCATTTATTATGCACCTAAACTAAATGTTTATCATCCCTGGATAATGTCTTGGCGATGTTCGGTAGGAGTTACAGACAAAACGGCTATACTCATTGGTTATGCCTCGTAAGGAAAAGGGATATCTCGCAATGGTGCTATCAATTTCTCTGTCTCAATTTGAGCCAACTTATGTTAGTGAATCCTAAATTACGAGGGATAGGTGAGTGCATGAAGAAGAACTTCTTCAATTCAAAAAGTTGGAGATGGACATGGTGGAAGACCTAAAGGTGCTAAGGTCATTGGCACCAAAGGGTTATGAAATGCAAGAAAGAGCAGCGAGTCATTATATGAAACAAGGCTCGACTGTAGTCAAGGATTCGACAAGTCGAGGGTATGATTAAATGAAGTCTGCACCAGTGGCAAGAATGGAAGCAATCGTATCTTCCTAGCTATGCATCTTACATGAAGATCAAAGTCTATCAACGGATGAAAGAGTGCTTTCTTCATGGTGAAATCCAGGAGACAGTGTATGTCAGTCAACCCGAAGGATTTGAGGATCCATATGACAGAGTTTACAAGCTTGATAAGGCCCTCTACGGGCTCCACCAAGCCCCTAGAGCTTGGTATGAAAAACTCTCGACTCATCTTGTGAAACGATTTTCGCAGATGAGTGATTGACTGTACACTATTCATTAAAGAAAGGATGGTGACTTACTGCTGGTTCAGATCTATGTTGATGACATAATCTTCGGTTCCAAAAACGAAGCATTATGTAAAGAATTTGAAGTAGTCATGAAGCTGAATTTGAAATGAGTGCCATGAGAGAGATGAAGTTCTTTCTCGGTTACAGGTGGATCAGACACCAAATGGGATATTCCTACATCAGACCAAGTATGTAGGTGATATTATCAGTCCGTTTGATATGGAGAATGCTTCGGCAGCTGTAACTCCACTTGCTACAAACCACGATATGGCACCCGATGAAAATGGCGATCTGGTGGATGCCACCATGTATCGAGGAATGATCGGATCACTCATGTACCTCACTGCCTCATGACCTGATATCATGTACGCGATGTGTCTCTGCTTCTGATATCCAGTGAAACCGAAAGTCAACCATCTGATAGGAGTCAAAAGGATATTTCATTATTTGAAGTGTACTCCAACACTGGGGTTATGGTATCCTCATGATGATTACTTTGAGCTTACAACTTATAGTGATTCGGATTATGGCTGCTGCAAAATGAACTACAAGTCAACTTCAGTAGGATGTCAATATTTTGGGAGAAGATAGTCACGTGGTAGTGTAAGAAGCAGACATCGGTTGCTCTGTTAACCTGTGAAGCTGAATATGTTGCTGCTGCAAGCTACTATTCACAAATCATCTGGATTCAACAGGAAATATGGGACTACAGTATGAAATTCTCTAATACTCCTATATTTGTTGATAATTCTGCTACTATAGCCGTAACTAAAAATCCGTTCCAACATCCTAAGACCAACACATCGGAATTAAATATCACTTTATACGTGATTGTTTTGAAAAGAATGTAATCGATGTTGTTAAAATTAATACGGACTTTCAACGCGCTGACCTTTACACAAAAGCTTTTGATAAACCAAGATGTTTATATCTGCTAGAGGTCAATGGGGTGAAAAAGAAATGCGAAGTGATTCCAGACGACGAAAGTACATAGTCCAACGAGTCAAGTTATCTTTTAATTTTTTCTTTTATTTAATTTTATTTTATTTTATTTCTTTGCCTATTAAAATTCTAAACGCCAAACCGTTTCGGTTTTAGAATTTTAGGGGGAGAATAAGTTAGACTAGTATTAAGTAATTAAATTTAAAAACAAGGGAGGATGACAGTCTAGCTAATAGAAATGAGATCGTATATGTGATACTGATTCAATGATTATGGAAAATCATAGTACACAAGAACAAAGAGTTTGGGACTTTAAAAGAAATTAACCGATTAAGATGCAAAATTAGATGTATAAGTCTGAGAAGTCCAAGCAACATTAAAGGAAAAATGATAGTAAAACTAGCTGCTACTAAAGTAACATAGAGAAAGTAGATCCAAAGGTTGCTAGACCACTACATGATGTGTCAGTAGATTCAACACAATAGATAAGTAGACCTCATTGGTGATTCCAAGCTCAAACTAAGTTGTTCAACAAGCTATGGGTTATCATCTTATCCCTGGTTAACACAATCAACGAAGTTCCAATAAGGGGTGACGAGCAAAATAAACGCCACAAATATGTGTGGATTACCATAAAAATGAGCAAAGCACATGAAATATGCAAAAAGCAATCAAGCTAATAACCTATGTTGTTGGTGCGATCTGTGCAAAAAGAATAAAACTGCCCAAACAAGAAGATTGGTTGTGCGCCTCTCTGTTGTGTAGTCGCACTGACCTGAGGATAAGCATAACCTAAATATTCTAGAATTCATTGTTGTTTGCAACTCTCTGCTGTGCGATGGCACTGACATGAGGCTTGGCATCTCTTTGAAAGCTCTTAGAATAGTTTCTTCTTGTCAATATACCGGTAGACCGCTCAAAAATCTCCTGAGGAACATTTATTACCATATAAATAATTAAACCTTAATTCATCACCAATGTGTGTCAAAAAATCTGTGTATGGATTTAAGAGGACAAGTATACTAACAATCATCGTGAGCTGCAATTCTTGAAAGTCCAATCATTGTGTGTATCTTACAGCACTAGTATGATTTCCTAAACATGCAAATGACTCTCGATGAAAACAAGAATCTAGCATCAAAAGACTATGGTAAAATGTCCCAAATGATTTGATAAACCTGTATGATTCCATAATGAATCGTTCCAGTTATGACTAAAGTAACTTGACGCTATACTGTGTAGGAAGAAAATCTGGTAGATACTTATCTTAGGATTTCAACCTCACACAAAAATACAAAATTATGTTTTAGTTTTGTTTTATTTCTAGTTGTTTTAATATAGTTAAATTTCAGTTAATTTATTAGTTAAATGTTAGACTACGCATCGGAAGTCAATCTGGAATTCACTCACTAAAAAGGTCACGTCTGAGGTGACCAATGGGGTTTTCAAATGTAAAAGGGTCACGTCTGAGGTGACAAAGTTTTTTATGTTAAACAGATGACGTCTAAGGTGATCAATAGTTTTCTATGTTAAAATGGTCATGTTTGAGATGATCAGTGGTTAAAATGTCTCATCAATAAGTAAAAGGGCTGAGTGTATGAATGGTCATAAGGTCAACCTCATGAGCATGATCCATTCGCACGACTGGACCATGAGTATGGACCAGTTGTCCGATTGGCCAATGCGTATGAGCACAATCGCACGACTAACCCACACGTATGGACCAGACATGTGATTGGACCATAATCATGAGTCAATTCACATGATTGGATCATAAGAAAGAACAAATCGCATGAATGGAAGTGACCGAATTGCACAATCGCACGACTGAAACCTAGTCACACGACTAAAGGTGACCGATTATGCCAGTCGCACGACTGAGCCTCAGTCGCACGACTGAGCCTCAGTCGCACGAATCAAGAATGCGAATAGGTGACCGATTGGTCCTTCTCCTCTTGTCTTCTTCACCCCAGAAGCCTCAGCTCTGGGCTTCTTACGGTTTTTACTCATGTGACCACTTTCCCCACAGTTGAAACACCTCATACCGCTACAATCTCTAGCCATATGACCAGGCTACCCACACTTGAAACAAACACTAAACCCCCATCTACACTCGCCACTATGCTCCTTCCCACATTTGCCACACTTCTTTTATCCCGTACCTTGTGTGACTACACGACGATCATCCACCTGTGCCTTCTTGTTACCTGTCGAGGCATCACCCCAACCAAACATCTTCCCATTCCAGTTACGAACATGACCACCCTTTTTGTTACTGTCAGCCACCAGCACTAGAGCCCTCTCATCATACAATCTCCCTGCGAAATCCATTGCCGACCTAAACGTGCTCGGTCGGGCAACGATCATGTGCCTGCGTATATCCGTGGGCAAGCCCGAAATGTATCTCTTAATCTTTTGCGACAGAGGTGTCACCTGATTCAGCACCAGATGTGCCATTTCGTTGAACTTGGTGGTTTAGTGCTGATATGTCATCGTTGCCACCTCCAGCTGCAGGAATTCCCTTTCCACCTTATCCATCTCCCGGTGAGGACAGAACTCCTCGATCACCAACTTCTTCAGCTCAGACCATCTCATCTTCCCAATAGCCCTGTTACCCTCAGCTTGGATAATATTGTCCAACAAGCATTAAGCCGAGTCCATAAACGAATGGGCAGCAAACTTCACCTTCTGGTCCTCTCGGTACTTGTTGATATTCAGAACAACTTCCATTTCTCTCACCCATTGGTGAGCAGCATCAGCAGTGCCATTACCATCAATGGTAGGGGGCTTGCACCGTTGAAATGCCCCGTAGTTACAGCCTTGTACCGCCTTCGACGTAGGCTCTTCTTCTTCCTCTTCTTCTTCTTCATCAGATAGAACCGTCTCAGTCTCGGGCTGTTTTCTTTCGCCCGTAGGTTTACTTCTTTCCCTTCTTTCCCCATCTCTAACAGCCTTTATCACTTCGATCACCACAGATGGTAGGATTGTCTGCATGACCTGATGCACTTCCTCCACGACCGCCTCCTTCACTAAGGCTCTCAGATTAGCACTCTCATCTCCGCCCTCTGGATGAAGGGTCTTGGGTTCTTCATGAACCACCTTTGCGGCTGTAGGCTTTCCTATCGTAACCCGTGGTTCAGCACCACGACCTCCACCATGTGAAGCTTTAGATAATCTAACAGCGGCCATCCTCACACACATGCTGAAAGATTCAAACACCAACATGGTCATTCAAGGGAACAACTCAGTTTATGTCAGGTATAGTAAGTCCCTAAATACAGTGGCCAGTTGTGATTAGCTACTTACTTTACTCTTCATACCCCAAGCATTACCTGTCCTGACTACATCATTATCTATATCTACCAGAAACATATAACCACATAACATATGCACGTAATACCGGTTAACATTACAAAAATACCTGATGGCATGCAGTTACTCGGACTGGCATCCCTTCCCTTTCCGTCCCATTCTCAGTTGAAGTTTAGGTTTATTTTGAGAATTTACCTGTTTCACTTAAACTTTGGCTTTGATACCAACTTGTAAGGCCCCATCTCCGAGACGCTTACAGATGGCCAATCATCGCTCAAAAAACATATAATTATATTTAACTTTAATAAAACATTGCAGCGGAACATTAAAATAACTTTTTCATTATAAATGCTTTTGCATAATAATACAACATTCGTTACACATTTTTATTTGTTCGTATTACAATGCGAAAACATTAACAAAAGAATGCCATCCAAATGCCAAGTAGCTACCCCGCGCCATCCTTAGCAATGCTCACATGCCAACTGGAAAATGCATAAAGAGTCAACGTTGTTGAGTAAGTTCTAGTTTAACATAAAACATACTTTACATTCATTAAACCGTTCTATACTTAACATGTGATCACACATCATATGTACACATAGATAATATCATTATTATCTTCATCATTCGTTCGTTAACTTTATTTCATTCATTGTACGTCATTATCATTCATTTAATACATAACTTTCATACTTCATTCGTACGTTCATTACATTCCACGACATGTACAATACCCCGAACATTGTGCACGAAGCTGGTTACTAGGCCTGAGGTCTTTCATAGGCCTCTAACATTGTGCACGAAGCTGACTCCAGTACCTAGGGTAAGTACATTCACCACTTATCTTTTCTCTTTCATTCCGGATCAATGCCATATGCTATACCCCGAAAATTGTGAACGAAGCTGGTTACTGGGCCTGAGGTCTTACATAGACCTCGAACATTGTGTACGAAGCTGACTCTAGTACGTAGGGCAAGCGACAAGGACCCCATACATATGGTCAATAAAAAAGATTGGACCCTAGTGTGCATCCTTCTAGGGTAGCTAACCCGCACACCGTTGAGCTAACACCCTTCATTGGGTGTGAACCTCCATACATTTGCTTACAAGCCTTTCTTACATTCATTCATGATGTTCTGCTTTTTATTATCTTCCACTTTATGTTACATAATACATTCATTTCATTCATTAACATTAAATCGTAAAGCCATCGGAAAATAATCATACATCATAAGGAACATAAACATTACAGTCAGCATCATCATACAGGGCATCATACATACATAACATACATCATGCATAGTCATATAATCATCATACATCATGCCCATCACATCATCTATGACCTCCAAAAGTCAACTTACATAGCCTCGGGAACCTCCTAAGTCAAGGCCTACATTTCATCTTTTCCTTAAAAAGTCAAAAACATTCTAATGTTCATCCGCATTTCCCATTTTATTCATCCGCATTTGCTATAATTCATCCGCATTTGCCTTTTGTTCATCCGCATTTGCTATAGTTCATCCAAATTTGTCATCTGCATTTCCCATACTTAGACTTGCTCATCCGCATTTTCATCCGCATTTCATATACTTAGTCTATGCTCATCCACATTGACTTTCATCCGCATTTCCCATACTTAGTCAATGCTCATCAACATTGACTTTCATCCGCATTTCCATACTTAGACTTGCTCATCCGCATTTTCATCCGCATTTCATATACTTAGTCTATGCTCATCCACATTGACTTTCATCCGCATTTCCCATACTTAGTCAATGCTCATCAACATTGACTTTCATCCGCATTTCCCATACTTAGTCAATGCTCATCAGGATTGACTTAGTAGTTAATACTCATCGGCATTAACTATTCATCCGCATTTCTTCCCATTACTCATCCGCATTTGCTTCTGCATACTTAGGTAGGTTCTAATCTTAAACATATGAGCCCTAAACATCAAATTTCCATTCCCAATCACTGACTAACATGTTCTGAGCTTAGTTCTTACCTTCTAATCCTTAAAAACACTATTATACATCATTAAGCATGACCTAGTCACACATCACATCATAAAATCAACATACACACAATCAAGCATACGGGTCCAAAACCCAGTTTCATAAAAACATAAGTTATTGCATTTCCAGCCCCAAAATCAGTTAAAAACCAGTAAAATAGGGGTTCTAGAACTCACCTTTGTAGCTCTCAAGTATGGCTTCTTCCAAACTCGTTTGCAAATTGAATTCAGTCGCCTAGAAACTCACTAAAAACATACCCAAACGCATACAAACACATATAAGCATAAACCCAAGGACATAACCGGTTAAGAATACCATAAAACCATGAATTGTTACCTTGAATTCAAATTTTTAGCTTGCTCTTCTTCAATACCTGAAAACTCTGCACTCTCTCTGTCTAGAATCCATAAGAAGAAAGGTGATGTGCAAGAGTGGGCGGCCATCACCTTTATTCACCTACTTTTCAAACTTTTTTTCCTTTTGGACACTTTTTACCCCTAGACTTGGGTTTTGTTTCTTTTTCCGTCTTTTTCTTGACTTTATTAATTCTTCCTTTGTCTTTAAAATAACCGGGTGTTACATTCTATTTCATTAGCATTTCCTGTTTCTTCATTTCCAGGTGCTACACTTCCAATGTTAAGGTTTTGTTGGAGTTGAGCTACTAGTGTAGGTATCATTGCTTCAAATTGCTGAGTCATTAAATGAGAAATTCTTTCATTCTCATTTGTACTGGTATTCACTAGCGGAGTTTCTTCCCCTATTTTGTCCTTGGTCGTCCAATATGTCTTGTTCTTCGTATGGGTTGAGTATCATTCCTTGGTGGCATATTTAACTACATATAAATTATAGTAGTGAAGGTACTTTGTTTTCCTTCCTTCGTCTCCTTGACATGTGTCCGAATCATCCAGTTTTCCCATTTTATATTCTTAACTTTCATAAGGATCTAGTTGGTTGTTTCTATCTGACATTCTTCCAATCTTTGTCTATTAGATCATGTCTTTTTAACTTCAGAGGCATCAGGTTGCACTATGGGTTTTAGGCTTGATGTTGAGGGAAGGATCTTTGGATTTTTATTTTTCTATTTCTTGAACTTTCTTAATTAGAAACTTCTTACCACGTCGTACACTTTTTCTAAGGTCTCGATTGTATAGCCCTCGATGGTTACTAGTGCACGTCGGATGAAAAACTTTAACTTGATATTGGTGCTGACCTCATGTTTAGATACTTCTATATTGTCCTAAAGCTCTTAATCTAGTGTTGTTTCTTAATGGTGATATGATCCGAAGGATGGTTTCATTATAAGAGCTATTTGAATTACCAGTACTCATACTGCAAAATTTTTCACAAGATCTTCATTTATGCTATCACTAGTTCAAGCGATAGTCAAATAAATTCACAAAATCTCACATTCACACATTAGTCATATACATCTCATATATAAAAGTTTTATTATTGTCCAAGCATATACATGTTCACACAAAGTCATGGAAAGGTATATATATATATATAATATATATATATATATATATATTATATATATATATATATTTTTTTTAAACCATGCTAAAAATTGTTATCATATGAGCTTATGGTCATAGTATAGGCATTTAATAATACGTAATTCTCTATAACCAATGACTCTCATACCAATCTGTCACATGTTGGCAGAAGCGTGAAATGTTTGGATGTGACTTTTTGGTTTAAAAAGACATTTATTATCATAACATGCACACACAAAAGTAAACTAAACATAATTTTTCATTAAATTACATTGTAAGATTACATTTATACAAAATTTAGTCTAATACTTAGACTTTTACATTAGTAACCCTAATTCAAAGTACACTTGAACATGCTAAACATGTACATGAAATTATGATACGTTAGGATTACCTGAAAAGGCATACTCAATCAATCAACATAAATTTTGTGAGAACATAGGTTTATTCAATACATAACTAATTTTAATTAATACAACAAAATAAAACTCACAACCAAACCTACTCATATGTCAAGTGATTCATAATTATCATATATACAAATCACAAAATCAAATTATGTAACATCACAACCCTCATCCAATAGATGTAAGTTGACATATTCTTAAGTAGCGCAACCTATATTATTTGACGGCTCCTCATCAGAATTAATGGTTATAATTTTTGCATCAATTTCAATGACAAATAGTATGCTTTTTCCCTGAAAAATTTGTAAATCAAATGGGGCCATGTTACTTACTTTGTTTCTAGCAATAAGTCAAATATTTCTTATAAAATATTCATTTGTTAGAAACAAATCTTATTTCTTTAAAAATTTTAGCATTTATATAATTAATTAAGTAAAAATTTCAAAGTAGTAGCTAATTTCGTCCAAAAATTACCAAATCTTATAAGCAATAAACTTCCAAAATCTAAATTATCCCATAAAAAATTCAACCAGTATCACATTACAAGCAATTTACTAGAAATTTTATGATTTTCATAACAAATGGTGGAAATAGCTACATATATCTAACAATTTTGAGATTTATTCACATTGTCCCTTGCTTTATATCATAGTTTATGTAAAATTTTCATGATTTTACCTACTGTGTTACTCTTACTTTTGATTTTCTTCTTATTAATTATTCTAAAATATGAAATTTTGTGATACTTGTAAATTAAGTCATGAAATTTATTCTATAAAGTTTTTAGATTTTATTGAGTCTAGAGCTTTTGTTTGAGAATTTTCTTCTATTTCCTTAAATTAATCATATAAATTAATATATTTTATATAATTATCCCATAATTTCCAGATTATTATTTCCAATATTTTCTAACAAATTTCTAAATTTTATTCTGACAATCACAATCATTTAAGTATTTAATCTAATTTATCATGAATAACACATTCATTTAAGTATTTAATCTAATTTCTAGATTTAACCCTTTAAATCTTTTATTTTTGTTTAAATCTTTGGTTTTCATAAATTCTCAAATTTTATATTTTTGAACTCTTTTCTTACTGATTTTTAATAGAAATCAAGTGTTCATGAGGTTTTTTAAACAACCTTGGTTATTTAACATAAATGGATGGTTATATTTGTTAGATAAACACATACACAACTTCTTAAGCTTGTTAGTTATAGACTTTAAGAATCAAACCTTGTTTGGGGTAAAAGAAAAGACTTAGAGAGTTGCTTCCTTAGATCATTGATGACGCAATTAGTGTGTTGGTTCTTGAGCTTAGAGGATTGGTCACAAATTAGTTGAAAAAGATTTGATGTTAAGGATATGATGCCTTTGATGATGGAGATCGGTTGGTGTTAGAGCCGAAATAGAGCAAGAGATGGTTGATGTTGGTTTGAGTGATTGGAGGTCCAAGAGAATAGAGTGCCAAGAAAGATGATGGTGGTGGATGTGGTGGTTTGCGGTTGAGGAGATTGGTGGTTGTGGGGGTTCCTGCGGCCAAGGGTTCAAGGGGAGTGGAAGATCATCATTATCTCTAACACGGCTTGATGAGGTGGTGGTCTAAGACTCATTAGGTGGCCAATTAGGTGTTTGGTGGGAGGGTTTAGAGAGTGATTAGTATTTATACTTTTTGCTAGGTGTCGATTTTTGGTGCTAATAACACTCTTAGTGGTTAAGTATAGTTTAGTTAGATGATTAGTTACTATTCTAGGTTAATTAATGTTTTAATGAACCGATACTAGTGCTAAGCGGGTGCATTAGTTAGTGTTTAGGATTAGTTTGGTTTTGGTTTTTGACATAAGTTTTATAGATGTTAACTTCTTTAGTAGTGTTTTATTAAGTTTCAAATCTTAATTCATTACATATAGATAAATAAATCTATCATTCAAGTAGCTAATCACGCAATCGTATGATTTGGTAACTTACATACTTATGATTTGATAATCACAAGGTTCACACGAGTTGCATACACGCACACGTAAACATTTGTGCATGCATGCATGCATGTTCACGTCCACCATAAATATTCAATAAAGCATGACAAATTCATACAAGTTTAATCACATAAAATCAAATTAATAATCTTTTGTATGATATATAAGTATATACTATCCATTTATATTAATTTTAACGATGTAAGTTTTTCTAACTTTGATTTTACGGTTGTCACACTCGGTGAATAATGTCATATAGATTACCGATCTGTTTTAGTTCCATCGAAAATAGGTTTACTAGCGACATGCCAACACACCAAAAGCCCATCGTAAATCCATGGGTTACTTTCTTTAGTATTTTGTTGTAAAAAATATCAAAGTGACAGGTTTTACCTACAATGTGTAGAAGTTAAGGGCATTGGTTATTGTACTCTGTTAAGTAGTGATTAACAAATATTGTTCATTATAATTGGGGTTAGTGGTGAAAAGATTCTATATATTTCCTATATTTCTATGTTTCGACATAAATGGAAGGAATGCTAAACATTTATTTAAATATGCCGTAATCATGTTTTTGTGTGTATGGAAACTAACACATCAAGTTATAAACAATGTCACCAGACGAAAAGCAATAATATTACAAACCTTTAAGGGTAGCACACCTTTCCTTTTTTTGCGAGAAAAATCGTTGAATTCTTGGTCAGCCTTTTAACTTGCATGAAAGAAAAGTTGAATTTCTATGTAAATATTTTTGTATTTCTCGTAATGAGCGCATCTTCGTTAAGCATATTCGCTAGTCATTATGCGGAGGTGGTGTATTTTGTAGACCACATGGATCTGAGAATTTTATGCCAACATGTAGAATACCGGCAAAGAGACCTTGACGGTAGAATAAGCATTTGGGCTCCTAGCAGGTTACACCATGTAAAACATGTATAAATGTTTCAACCATGTTTAATAAAACTTCAAAGTTTAAAGCTTACGAAATGAAAATGACTTCTAATAAATATGAACTCGAAATATTAAATAACAAAAAAGTGAGTAACTAACTTAATAATTTCCTCCATGATCTCCTGATGCGTCGGTGACCGCTTGCCAATTATTTACTCCATATCTTTTGTCAAACCAAGTTAAAATTAACCCACCTTTGAAACCAAACCTGGATGACCCATTTTCTAACCCGTTCGACCCTTGAACGAACTCGAATAACCCAAAATGAAGAATCATGAATGGTTTAAATGACGCATGGAGACGGATGGTGAGAGAATGTTGTTTACATTGCCTTGGGTTTAATATAAATGAAAATAGATAGGAAAATACTTGTTTCCAGATTCATCAATCTTGCATTGCTTCTTCATAAACCATACTTCTGAGGTTGTCTTAGCTTGGAGAACTGAGTTATGATGCGCAAGTACTGTCGTTATCAGCTATGCTCGAAACCTTTAATAGTTTTGTAAGTAAGTGATGATGACATAGGAATGAAGTTGAGCTGGCTTCTACTATATATTATAACAATGGCTTCCTTTTGTACCCATATTATAACTTGTACCACTACAAAACAAGTGACTTTCACCATTCATCCTCGATCTTCGCAAATATGTCCATCTAAGTGCACCAACGATCTGATGTCTAAGAGAGTACCAATGATTATAACTGTAGAAGTTTCAGCGTCAAAATACGAATAAATCTTTCCGTGTCGTATGAAAATTTGTTTCATAGAAAGATCTTTGTGTTGTAATGTAACAGCTCCAATTGCATGGTGACACTATTGAACTCTCACCACTAGCTTCCTTCATGATTTTATGCAATTTCCCTTAAATATTGCATGCACGCAACAGTTTTCAACCTTCTTGGTCATTTCAAAGCAAAAACATCAAGATCACAAATGCTTCATGTATTTGATGTTATGTTAAAGGTTCCATCTGCACTTCATGCTGGCTAATAACATTGACTTTAGGTCCGTACAAGTGTAGGAAAGCAGTTGTTGCCAATGTAGATTTGTTCCAAGATGGTTTCATTGAGTATGAAATTCTCACATGGTGGAAACAAGGTCTTGGTGCTTCATCTTTTGGCTTATGCAAGGCACAACCACAGTTTTTATGGTAGGGTCTGCATTGTTTGTCCATTTCAGACATCAATAGGCTTCCTTCAAAATACAATCTCGTATAATCCTAGCAGCTGTAGTGACCATTGTGTTTGATAGCGCTGGTGTGCGTTTGAATATGATAAATTGGAAGTTAATGTGTTTATATGGGCTTGTAGTGTGGGCTTTGATGTGTGAAGGTAGGATATTCTAGTAGGGTTTATATAGTACTAGAACTATGAATACAGAG
>JACCIX010001138.1:132500-180601 GCA_025506515.1 Flaveria trinervia
GATGCTTAGTATGTTAGAAACAAGACTTTGAACATGCCAGGATGATGATTTGGGTTTGAATATGAGGTAAGTTGAAAATTAGTTGTTCATGCACCCAATTGCCCATGCGCCTAAGTCAGGCTCGTGAGTTTGTATACTACCCATGCGGCTAAAATCTTGCCTAGGTGCCTAAGTGTTGCAGATGCGCCTACACAGTGTTCATGCGCCTAAGGCTCATGCGCCCGCATAGTGTCCATATGCCTAGAAACTGCCCATGCGCCTAGGATTCTCCCATGTACCTAAGTGTTCCCCATGCGCTTAAGTGGCCATGCACCTACATAGTTCTTATATGCCTAATGCCTTAGAAAATATTTTGAATTTTTAGGAAAATGGATTTTTAGGTGCAGACTTGGAATGTGTTTGGTGATGATGTATGTTGACGTTGTGCATTTTTGAGCCTGTTTTCGTATGTACCCTATTAAGTATTATTATGAGGCTTTAGTTGTGTGTTTATGCTTTTGTACTCCATAAAGTATTATGTAATGAAGTGAAAGATAAAAGATAATAAAAAATGAAACGTAAAGAATGAATGAACGTATTGCAAGCAAAATGAAAGGAGGTTCACAACACATTGACAGGTTGTTAGCTCTACTGTGTGCAGTTTAGCTAACCCATGAAGATCCACATAAGGGAATCATTGTGATTGACCAAACGTATATGACCCTTGTTGGTTGTCCTAGGTACTAGAGTCAGCTTTGCGCACAATGTTAGGGGTGTATTTATAGACTTCAGTCCAATATCAGCTTTGTGCATAATGTTCGGGGTATAGCACATGGAATTAGTCCATATGAAAGTGAAAGATAATGACGAATGAACGAAGCGTACCATGCGTACAAAAGTGAATAGTGATGAAAGATAATAATGAATATTATCTACGTGTATGTATGATGTATGATCACGAATGAAAGTAAATCAAAGATTTTATATGAAAGTAAAATATTTTTATTATAAAACTAGAACGATTCAGAAACACCATGCATTTTCTGTGGGCAGATAAATGTTGTTGAGGATGATAGGAGGGTGGAGCTACTTGGCGAATAAAGGACTAACATCCATTTTATGCATAAATGATATTTTTGTGAAGAGGCAGATGCAACCCAAACACCCAAAGTCTCTCTTGCATGCTGCATAAGTACATTGAAAAAGGATGTTTTGGAAGTTTTAGACATACAACATAAATATTCTAAGTGTGAAATCTTCTGAAGCCATAGATGAAGCCTTCCGAAGCTTCAAACACAAAGTCTCCCGAAGCTCAACAGTTGAAGACAGATTTCTTCCAAAGACTTTTATCAACATGCTTTATCTGATGTACTTTTCCATAAAGCTGAACCCCTTTTCGCTACAACTTTGTAAAGTCACTAACTTACATGAGTTGGTGAAAAGGTCCATGCTTTTGGTAACTATACATTAAGGTCTGGAGTCTGTAACTTTCTACTTCATGCACTTTATCCTTTTTGTATTAGGTAAGGATGTGAGCTATGGCATGTCATAGTCACTAGTCAAAAGGCAATTTGCTTTTTGACACTACAATTGATTTTGTTTTGTGTCTAGTCAATTGTATCTAGCTAGCCTTCAAAGTATGGCCGGTTGTAGGATGTTGTATAAGTATCTCAGGTTCATGTAACTTTCCAATATGCTTGGTAACACTTGTAATAGAAGTTGAGAAAGCAATATACTGCAATCTTGAAAACTATATACTTGTGTATCTTGTTCTCTTGTTCTATCTCTTACTTACTTGTATGCTTAGTATCTTCTATTATGGTTAATCCGGTTCACTGTTTGATTACGTTTAGTGTGTTCTCCTCTTTGTGTTGTTGTGTTGTAAATGACCACCCTTCACCGATCCTGCATTTGGTATCAGAGCTTTCCAGCCTCTTTATATATGATCTCACCATCTTTAGATCCCTCACACACACAAATACTATACTTTTCAAATGGCAGCCATTTCCAAAACTAATATGGAAACTGGAACAATAAACAAGTCCCCATTTATCACTCTTGAAGACTTTGATACCTGCTGCCTAAGATTGGATGGTTTTATCAGGTCTCTAGACTCAAGAATGTGGGAGTCTGTTGAGAATGGACCTTACATACCATACACCCCTTCTACTACTCATGGTGGTGTGATCTCCAAGGCTGTGACAGACTACTCAGATTAAGATAGAAAGAGAGTAGAGATTGACCGAAAGGCTATGACAGCCCTTCAGACTGCTCTTCCTAACTCTGTATAGAGAGGTTTCAAGAAATGCAAAACAACTAAGCAGCTGTGGGATGCATTGAAACTGATGTATGAGGGTTCATCTGAAGCAAAAGAGAACAAGAAGGATCTTCTAAAGCAGTAGTTTGAAAACTTCACCTTCAAAGTAGGTAAAACCATGACTCATCAATACTTTAGGTATGTTGAGATTATGGATACCCTAGTGGACAGAGGAGTTGCTCTTGAGAACAGAGACATTGTAAGGAAGTTCATGTCCTTACTTCCTAGGCAATATACGCACTACTATGTGGTTATCAAGAGAACTGAGAAACTGAAAACTCTCACCGTGACAGAGTTATATGGGACCCTCAGTGGCTACCAGATGGAGATGAACATGCAAGGTTCATCTGGAAACTCTAACAATCAAATGGGTTCAGCCCTTCATGTGGCTGAAACGGATACATAGAACCCCAAAATCATCTCATATGCTACTCTAACAACTCACCAAAGGGTCCTTTCATCACCTTCCCTGAGACACCAAGGGAGAACTACACTTAAGGAAGCCCATTCCAAGAGACAAGTTCTTCTCAAGCCTTTGTGTCTTCTGATGAAAGTTGTGGCAGCTTTCTTTTCACCCTTGAAGACCTAGACTGTATCCATCCAGATGATCTGGAGTACATGATGATAGTCCAGCAGATGGCTCTTCTCACTCACAAAGCCAAGAAGTTCTACAAGCGGACTGGAATGAAGTTTCCAAGCAATGCAACCAGTGGAAAGTTTGGGCTGGATAAAAGCAAAGTCAAGTGTTACAACTATAACTTGATAGGCCACTTTGCAAGGGAGTGTAAGGCACCAAGAACAAATGGTGGCAAGCACAACCCAGAGCAAACTACACTGATAAAGCTTCCCAGAATGATAAGCCAAAGCAGCAGGCTGCTGTTGCTGTTGAAGAAGGAGGCTTTGACTGGAACTTTCAGGTGGAAGATGCTTCTCCAAACCAAGAAATGATGACAGATCAAGATGAAGCCAAGGTATTGGAACATCTATGTACCCCTGAATGCATTGCTAAAGTTAATAGACATAGGTCCTACAACTTATAATGAGATTTGATCTTGAGTCCCTGAACATCTTAAAAGCTCATTTTAGAAAGTCTAAAAATGATTATAAACTGAAGATAGAGGACTTAGAGAAAACCATTTTAGTTCTAAAACATGAGCATATAAAAATAGGACTCAGATTAGAGATCTCATAACTAAGGTGACTGAGTGCCAGGCTGAGCTTGTGATCAGCAAAGCCAGGGCAGAAAAGTGTGTTCTTGAAGAAGAGACCTTCAAGAACATGATATCCTCATCCCTGTACAACAAAGTGTGCTATCAAAACAAGCAGGGACTAGGATCAAATGAGATAGCTCCTCCACACACAATCTTGTCTGTAAGATCATCTAGGTGTGGAACATGTAAAGATGAGCTTCCTCTTATAGATCCTTTGAGTAAAGAGGATGAAGAAGTGATAGTGAAGAATCTCTATGAGAAGAGTGAAGAAGATGATTCTAAGAAGGGTCACAATCCTTCTGAGGAGATGAAGAAGACTGTGATGACCAACTCAATGAGAAAGAACTTGATAAGAAACAACAAAAGAAAAGCTAGGAAGGCTCAAGAGATTAAGGCTACTTTTGACTCTAAGCAAAAACAAGTTTTTGTCTCTGCAGGTTTGAAGTAGTAAAGACTAAAGACATCAACCTAAACTCTTCTGCTAAGACTTCTGGTTCGTGTTCAAATCATCTCAATACCAAGAAGAATACTGATCTGTTGTGTACCACTGCTGCATAGCTTAGACCATCCAACTACAAGAACAGTCCTAAACCTAAAAGGACTGTCTCACCGTCTACGAAGATGAGGGTGGAGAAGGGATGTGACCAAAGTCAGTCTTGTTCCCAGCAGAAGGCTCTTGGGAAGAAGAAAATAGAGTGTGTCATGTGTAAAAGTACTGCTCATCTTGCTAAGGATTGTCCATACAATCATAAAGGTACTCTTCAGATGATAAAGACAAGGACTTCCAAGAGTTCCAAGAATATTCAAGCTTCGGAAGGAAAACCTGTTTCCTTCGGAAGCTCCAAAACTAAGAAGAAGGCAAGTGGAAAATTGCTTTCGGAAGAAAAGATGGTCTTAGAAGGAAGGAATACTTCCGAAGCACTAAAGTCTGCTACAGTGTCTGCAGAATCTTCTGAAGGTCCATTCATCAAAACTTCCAAAGTCTCAAAAGCTTCCAAAGTATTGAAGGTCAAGTCCAAGCTTCCAAAGGTGGTGTGGAAGTCTAAGAAAGACCAAGTGACTGAAAATTCTCCAATAACAACAACTCAAGATCCTCCAAGCACAACCAAAGGATCTATTAATGTTGCATTACCTTCTGTTTCTCTTAGTGAGCCAAAGAAAAATAAGCCTTGGGTTTCTAAATGTAACTAATCATTTTTTTGTGTAGGGATAGCTCAAGACAAACAATAATGTCTGGATCATTGACAATGGCTGTTCTAGGCACATGACATGCAATAGGTCACTACTCCAGAACTTTGTAAGGATTGATGGAGGAACAATTTCTTTTGGAGGAAATGAAGGTGGATACATTTCAGGAAAGGGCAAGGTCACAAATGGTAAGCTCAACATTGAAAAGGTAAACTTTGTCAAAGAGCTTGGGTACAATCTTCTGAGTGTATCCCAATTTTGTGATCAGAGTCATAACATGCTCTTTAGTGAGCATGCGTACATTGTTCTCAAGCCCAGGGTGATCATTCCTCATAAGCATATTCTGCTAAGAGCCCCCAGGAAAGGGAACATGTATAATATGGACTTGCAAGAAACATCTCCCTCTAGAGAAGTTTCATGATTTCTGTCTATAGCCAACAGTGATGAGTCTTTCTTATGGCATAAAAGAATGTGCCATGTAAACTTTAAGAACATGAATAAACTAATTAAGAATAATTTGGTAACTGGAATGCCAAAGAAAGAGTTTACAAGTGATGATCATTGTGTTGCATGCCTGAAAGGGAAGCAACATAAGGTATCTCAAAAGCCTAAGGAAAGAAACTCTGTCACTACCCCCCTACACTTATTATATATGGATCTCTTTGGCCCTACCAGTGTAATGAGTCTAGGAAGGACCTCTTATTGTTTAGTGATCACAAATGACTTTACAAGATTTACTTGGGTCTTTTTCCTTAGAACTAAGGACGAGACTCCTGAGATTCTGAAGAATTTCATCCTAAAGATTGAGAATCAATCTGATTACAAGGTCAAAATCATAAGATGTGATCAAGAAACTGAATTCAAGAACCAAATCCTTGATACATTTTGTGATGAAAAAGGTATTACAAGACAATATAATGCTCCTAGGACTCCTCAGCAAAATGGTGCTGCTAAAAGGAGAAAGAAGACACTTATTGAAGCTGCAAGAACCATGTTGTCTGACTCTAAACTGCCTATCACCTTCTGGGTAGAGGCAGTCAACACTGCCTGTTATGTACAGAATAGAGTTTTAGTGGTTAAGACTTATGGCAAGACTCCTTATGAAGTTTGGCACAAGAGGAAACCTTTCATTGGTTTTCGCAGGTCATTTGGATGTCCTTGCACCATCTTGAATACCAAAGATCAAATTGCCAAATTTGCTGAGAAATCAGATGATTTACCTTCGAAAGCTTTTTGACATCCAAGCAAACTACTTTTTCAACAAAAGTAAACTATTTTTTCTGAGGTGGGACCGACATCCAGATTTCAAAGTTTATCCTCTTTCATTAAACTTTATCTGAAATCCTTTTTCACATAAAAACCCAACGGTTTTCCCCTCTTTCTATCATCTCTTTCTTCCTCCTAACCTAAAACCCTAAATTTCTCTCTGAAATTTCTTTCTTCTTTCTTTCTTCATCCTTAAGCTATCTCAAAATGTCAACCCTCTTCACGAAAATGATTCAAACTTTACCATGTAGTTACACAGACAACATAATCAGTTTGCTCTGTTAAACTTTGAGAAAGATCAACATTTTTCCGAGGATTGCCGTTTCTTAGCTCTATCCAACTATTCCACCTCCGTAACCATTGATCCTCCTCTTTATGAGGATCAACTGCTAGAATTCTGGAAGACCTGCTAAGAGGTCATAATGGACGGGGAGAAGACACTGTCTACCATAATGCAGGGGAGAACAACCTTCATCACTCCCGCCATCATCAACATGCATCTTCAGCTGGATGATGAAGAAGGTGAGGTGTTCTTTCTTGAGGAAGCTGTTAACTAGTCCTTTGTACAGATGGGTTATGAGGGAGACTATTTTGTCAAGACCTTCAAGAAAGGGAAGGTCTCATCCTAATGGAAATTTCTGCTCCATGTGGTTATCCACTGCTTATCAAACAAGCATTATGGATGGTACCAGATTCCTGAATATCTCTCCTTCATTGTTTATGGGATGGTTTAGGGAGTCAAGTTTAGGTACTCTCAATTTGTTTACACAAATCTGCTTGCAAACATGGACTCCTTAGGGTATTACATGTTCCCTATGTATGTTCAATACATTCTTAAGTGTCAACTGGGCTCACAGCTAAGGGGAACAAATAATATTCTTAAATTGAGATAGATGAAACCCAACATCTTTAAAATAATGAGAAAGCCCACTGTTGGCTACCCAGGGTAGAAACAACCCTAGTCCCAAAAATGTTAGAGCTCATTGCTCAAGGTGACAACCTAGCAGCACCAACTGGTGTTGAACCCACACCTTCTACTTCCCAACCACCTCAACAGCCACAAATTACCCTCACCTACCAAAGAAAAGACAAAGAAACCCCTACTAAGTCTATTCAGTCTGTGGAGGACCCTATATAGTTACCCACATAGGAAGAAGTGGAAACTGGAGCTCCCACTTCTCCTGAGGAGCAAACCACTCCCATTCCTTCTATGATCAGTGCTGAGGTTCCTCATGCTTAGCCAGATGAGCTCATAAGCCAAACTACCTTAAGCCATCACTCTGAGTCTCAACACTCAGGTGATTAACCTTCAGGGGACAGTTACCACCCCCAGCCTTTAGAAATTAACCAACCAATCCCCAACCTTGACTTCTATACTGATAAAGATCTAGGTTTCAGTGAGTATCATGATTCTCTCTTCTTTTCCCCTACTCAAAGAGAGATGAATGCTCCTGAGTCTGCTGTTTCTTTCCCACATCAGTCACTTACTATCGAGGTGGACCCTTCTGAACCTGTTCAGGATGTCCATATGGAAGAGGCTCTCACTTTTGAAAGTGATTACATCATTAAGACCTCAACCATGCCAACTCAGCCCACTGACTTCATATCTTAAGGACAAACTAGCTGGGAGACCTTTAAGAGGAGCTCAACCAGGAACACAAGAACCTGTGGATGTGATTGACCTACCTTCTAGCTCACCTATCCAAGTGGGTGATGCTACGAAAAAGGGGGAGAAAGTCATCACTATCACAGAACCTGGGAGTTCTTAAGAGAGTATGGACATTAAGGACTCACCATCCTCACCTGCAATTGTGCCTCCTCAGTAACTTCGTCAAGTTCATATTGATATTGACTCCATAGACTCCTTAATACAAAGTCTGTTTGAGGAAGGGATACCAATGGCTATGTCATCTCCACCATCTTCAAATCACATCATTGGGTGGAGGTATGACAGCAACAAAAAAGCCCTCATCATTCTTAGAGTTCAAGGGCAACATAAGATCTTCAACATTGAGACCTTGAACTTTTATGAAAGTTTGGATCCAGTCACAATGCCACTTGTCAATCTAAGGCAATCAAGACAAGTTGACAGAATGGGTCAAAGAATCTAGGGCAAGATCAATGCAGAGTTCAGCTATAGAAGTAGACTAAGGCAATCGGCAATGCAATCGGTCAACTGGATGTTGAGGTAGACCCTAAGATTAGTTTAATAGGGGAAACCTTGACTGAAGGCCCAGTGGTAGAACCTGAGAGCCCTGTCCCATCAACATGAACTGCTGTAGTGATTCATACCCTTTTTGAGACACATGCTGGTGAAGATGCTTCTCAATCTCTCTCTGGCCAGAGCTCAGAAGCTACATCAAGCATTAAAGGCCAAAGTTCTCTCCACCCTGAGTCACAAAGGTCTATGAGTGAAAAAAGGAAGAAAAAGATGACATCTGAGGAGATTGAGGAGGAGGAAGGAGAGGAAAAGGAAACTGAGGGGAGAAAGTTCCTCTTTTGGGTCTGCAAGACTAATGGAGACTGCAATAAGGGTTGCCCCCAGACCAAACACTCAGGAGGATGAGTTGAAGGTAGTCAGGATAAGCTACTTGCAGACTAGGAACTATGACATTGACAATGTCATTTCTCTCCCCTGGATGAACTAAATGAACTAGTTGACATGGAGAGGTCAAAGGAGAAAAAAGAGGCAGAAGATGCAGAGTTACTCATTCAAATGAAAGAAGATGGAAGAAAGAAAAGACTATATAAGTAGTGCCTACTCTCTCCCTAGTTCAAGAAAGTCTTGCACATGAGGATGTGGTTCCACAAGAACCTCGGGTAGATAAAGAAGAAGATTGGATCAAGATGATCAACTGCCTAAGTGCCACATGCCTTTATCAGGCAAAAGCACTTCTTCCATTATCCTATGACTATGTTGAGTTTGAGTATCTCAAACAACTTGAACTTGAGATAGTCAAGGAAAGAAAGACAACCAAAAGAAAGCTAAAGGAAGAAGTTGCTAAGTCAAGAGCCATCATCCAAAAGAACATGAAGAAGTCTGCTGACAGGTAGATGATGATGAGATTCTTGAAGCTGTATGGATTCTTCAAAAGGAGACTTGGCCTCATGTCTCTATCCACTATGGATGAGCATATCAGGGTGATCAAGCAGAAGATAAAGAGTGGAGAGTTGATTAACTTACACTCCTCTCCAAGTCAAGCTCCACTTGAAGTGGAGGTTAAGGTTGAACAACCAGAGACAACACAACCCGGACCTCCTACTGAATCTCAGCAGCTTAATCTTCTGATCCACTGCAGGGTCAACCTCCTTCTCCTTCAGAAACTGTGAGAGAGGAAGTCCTAACTGAGAAAGACAATGAAGATCAATCAGGTACTGCAGGCCGGTCTTCTCAGTTAAAAGGAACAAAGAGAAAGAAAAAGATAGCTTCAAAGCCAAAGTCAGAAGAAGAAGGATGCTTCCTTTTCTGAACCTCAGGATGCATCAGAACATCCTGAGGATGTGCAACCAGAGGATGCTACATCAACTCCCATTCAAACAGCTCCACTAGCATCAGGGAGACCCATCTTGTCCTGGACGTACACCACAAATCTGGAAAGATGGCAAGTCATCAGAGATCAAGGCATTGAGGATGTCTACACATGGCAAGACATGTTTAATCTGCCTCTACATGATCTGTTGACATAAGAAGACACTTTGATAGTCTGAGGGATCCTAATCATCTGATGAAGAAGGGGATGGTCATTATTCAATGTGGATTGTCAATATCTAAAGTCTACTAGTGTTTTGGTAGTATCAACCAATGGGGAGTTTGTAGAGATTATATGAAGAGGTTGATGCAACCTAAACACCCAAAGTCTCTCCAGCATGCTACACAAGTACATTGAAGAAGAATTCTTCAGAAGTTTCACACATGCAACATAAATATTCGAAGTGTGAAATCTCCCGAAGCCAAGACCAATATCTTCCGAAGCCAAATATGAAGTCTTTTGAAGCTTCAAAGACAAAGTCTTCCGAAGCTCAACAGTTGAAGACAGATTTCTTCTAAAGACTTTTAACAACATGCTTTATCTGATGTACTTTTCCATAAAGCTGGACCCCTTTTCGCTACAACTCTGTAAAGTCACCAACTTACATGAGTTGGTGAAAAGGTCCATGCTTTTGGTAACTCTATATTGAGTTCATGAGTCGGTAACTTTCTACTTCATGTACTTTATCCTTTTTGTAAAAGATAAGGATGTGAGATATTGGATGTCATAATCACTAGTCAAAAGGCAATCTGCTTTTGACTCTACAATTGATTTTATTTTGTGTCAAGTCAATTGTATCCAGCTGGTCTTCAAAGTATGATCGGCTGTAGGATGTAGTATAAGTATCTCAGGTTCTTGTAACTTTCCAATATGGTTTATAACACTTGTAATAGAACTTGAGAAAGAAGTATACTGCAATCTTGAAAACTATATACTTGTGTATCTTGTTCTCTTGTTCTGCCTCTTACTTTTATGCTTAGTATCTTATATTGTGGTTAATCCGGTTCACTGTTTGATTAAGTTTAGTTTGTTCTCCTCTTTGTGTTGTTGTGTTGTAAGTGACCACCCTTCACCGGTCCTGCAGATACATTCATGGATTGTCGATGGGTATTCAAAGGTTGGTGGTTGATTTAGTAGGGAGACTGTGTGACGAGAGGGAGGTGGCAGTGGTGGAGGTAAACATGAAAGGTGGTAATGATAGAAACTACAATGGAATGTGATTTGGATGTGGTGGTGTCACTCCAAACAATAAGGCTGCAAGGGTGGTGTCACTCCAAACAATAAGGTTGCAAGGGTGGATGACCGACGTGTAGTTACACCCGTTGCCGGTGCGAAGATGTGTGGCAGGTGCCGAAAGGAGCATACGAGAGAATGTAGGCGGCGATTGAATGTCTGCTTCAAATGTGGAAAGCTTGGTCATATGGCCAGAGAGTGTAGGGCAACAAGTTGTTACAATTATGGTGAGAAGGGCCATATTAGCAGGGATTGGAAGAAGCCGAGGGATGAATGTTCTGAGGAAAAGAAGACCACTGAAAATGAAAGGTAGAGAGCGAATGCCAGAGCATTCACGATGACCCGGGAAGAAGCTAGGATGGACCCTGATGATGTGTTAGGTACGTTTTTTGTAAACCAAACTCTTGCTTCTGTGTTTTTTGATTCTGGTTCTAGTAGGAGTTTTATTTATGTTGCTTTCTATGGTAATTTGCCTGCTAGAAGTAGAAGTATAGATGAGCCCTTTGATGTAGAAACTGCCATTGGTAAGTCTACCAAGATTTCCGATTTGGTAGAAAGTTGTGTCATAGAGTTAGAAGTTCATAGGTTTCATGCTAGACTATTTGTGATGACCTTAGGCAACTTTGATGTAGTCCTAGGGATGGACTGGCTAGCAGCTTATGAGGCAAATATTATGTGTCGCAAGAAGATGATCCGACCGACAGCGCCCGACGGGAGTTCGGTGATGATCTACCGCGATGGATTTACTAGGATCCCAAAGGTGAATTAATGGCCGTGGTGGGGAAGTAAATGAAACTTGGATGTAGCGCCTACCTGGCTTACATGAAAGATGTGGAGGTGTCAGTACTACACTTGTCTGACTTACCGGTTGTTTGTGATTTCTCGGATGTGTTCGTAGAAGATTTACCAGGTGTGCCCCCGGGCCGTGAGATTGAGTTTCAGATTGACTTGATACCTAGTGCTCAACCATTTTGTAGGGCATGGAATCGATAACTCCAACTGAGACAAAGGAGCTGATGGTTCAACTACAAGATTTGTTAGATAAAGGGTTCATTTGACTAAGTAACTCTCCTTAGGGTGCTCCAGTCTTGTTTATTAAGAAGAAGGATGGTAGTATGATGATGTGCATCCACTACTACGAGTTAAACAAGTTGACAATGAAAAACACAATATCCCTTACCCAGGATTGATGACTTGTTTAATAAGCTCCAAGGTGCCAGTTGGTTTTCGAGAATAGATCCTCGATTTGGCTACCATCAACTGAAGGTGAATGAGCAGGATATTCCTAAGACAGCTTTTCGAAAACGTTATGGACACTACGAATTCCTCGTTACGTCCTTTGGATTAACGAACATGCCAGCTGCTTTTATGGATCTGATTAATCGATTGTGTCGGCCGATATTGGATAAATCAGTGATTGTGTTTGTTGACGACAATATGATTTATTTAAAGAGTGAGGAGGAGCATGCCGGTTACATTCAAGAAGTGTTGGAGACACTTAGAAGGGAGAAGTTGTATGCCAAGTTCTCAAAGTGCACGTTCTGGTTGCACGAAGTTTAGTTTATGGTTCACGTGGTGAATCCCGAAGGGATTATGATTGACCTGGCTAAAGTGGCAGCGGTGAGGCAATGAAAGTCTCCAAAGACTACCTGCAAGATTCGTAGTTTCTTGGGATTGATGGGATATTATAGAAGATTCATCCAAGTCTTCTCCAAGTTAGATTCTCCATTAACTAAGCTGACCTATAAGGACATATAGTTTGTTTGGGGTCAAGAACATGAGAAGGCTTTTGAAGAGCTAAAGACAAGGCTGACGCAAACTCAAGTTTTGTCATTACCAAAGGAAGCGAAGACTTGGTAGTCTATTTAGATGCTTCTTATTCGGGGTTGCATTGCCTGTTGATGGAAAGAAGGTTGGTTATAGCCTATACATCCTGTCAGTTGACGACCCATGAGGTTAATTACCCTACCCATAATTTGGAGTTAGCGGTTGTGGTCTTTGCATTGAAGATTTGGAGTCACTATTTATACGGAACGAACTGCACTATCTTCACCGACCACAAAAACTTGAAGTGCTTCTTTGAACAGAAGGATTTAAACAAGAGGTAGAGGAGATGGCATACTCTACTACAATAGTATTACAAATGATCAAGGTAAGGTTTGCGTAGAAAATTCATGAGGTCCATTGACAGGATCAGTGATCTCAAGTTTGATGGATTAGAGTGTAACGCAGCGGAATAAGATCAAGAATTAGACAAATTATAGCAAGAATTTGATATTCGTATGCATTAAGAACAAATACGGTTGTAACGAGAGAATATATTTCTGTGAAAAGGAATGTTTCAATTATATCAAATGTTTCTGCTCAATCATTCACTGATTACAATTAGGTTGACACTCCTTATATAGAGTGCAATCACTGCTGATATCACGGGATAGTGACATCTGGAAGATTTATAACAAAAATAACTAACACTTAACAAACTACTGAAATGTTCACAACTACTGAGAACATATCAGAGAGTGCTAAGCACAAAATATAAAACTACTGAAACTAAACTACTGATTACAAAACTACTGAAAAGGGAAAATATAAAACTACTGAAAGAAAACCGTCACAACTACTGAAGAAGACCTCTTCAGCTGTTGTGACAACGTCTGATACTTGGTCTTCAGTACTTGTCTTCAGCATTTGTCTTCAGACTTTTTCTTCAGCACTTGTGTCTTCAGACTTTGTCTTCAACACTTGTGTCTTAAGACTGTCTTCAGCTCTTGTTTCTTCAGACTTTGTCTTCAGCACTTGTGTCTTCAGACTTTGTCTTCAGCACTTGTGTCTTCAGACTGTCTTCAGCTCTTGTGTCTTCAGACTTTGTCTTCAGCACTTGTGTCTTCAGCAGTTGTTGTGACGTCTGTGGGACTTAAAGGTTTTTCTGATCCGGCTCATTGGTTCTTTTGGTCCAACAAACTCCCCCTGAACCAATTCAGCCAAAACCTTTAACTTTATTGAGGTCCCACTTATTGTTGGCAAAGACTTCTCTTGATCAGCTTTAGAGAATCGGATCAGCACAGGCCAGGAAGAGGTTTCTAATCATGTGTTTGGCTAAGTATGGAGGGGAACTCTGTTTTGGGGAATCTGGACATAGAGTTGTGATCCTAACCATGAAACCTACTTCCCATTGACGAGTCTGTAAGACTCACGAACATAGGCCTCAAGGAGAACAACCTGTTCCTCCGGAGAGAGTTCTTCTACTCCTCCTTCAAAGAAGAACTCTGGACCATAGTACTCAGATAGGTACTTTACAGTCCTGCCATTCTTCAATTCCACAGTAGTTATCTCCTTATAGACAAATTCATCAGGATGGGTGCCCTCAAGGAGTAACTCGAGCTCATTCTTCTTAATGTCTTCAAGCTTCTTATATAATAACCCCTTTTTGATCATCTTGTTTTCCAGTAAGGCTTGAGGGGTCATTTTTGATTGATGAGCCTTCTTGAATTCATCGAGTATTTCCCAAGGTGAGACTACAATGGCCAACATGATTGTAGAGTCTATTGTTTTTCTAACCTGGCCATTGTATCTATGTGGAATGGATCTTTTGTGTATTCTAGGGCTCACCTTGGGGTCTGGCCATACTCTCACTCTCTCTTTTTGATACTGAAATGTGTGTCTGAGAGTGTACAGCCTCTGAGCATGCCCTTTCATGGCTTGTATAGATGATGACTGGGGAAATTCCTTGTCAACCATCTTCAGTAGTTGTTCATCTTGCTGTTTCTGCTGTTCTTCATCTTCAATTTTGACTCTAACCATTTCCCTTTGTGAGTCAGGTGTGATCATGAGTTGACTCCTGGGTTCTGGTACCCTTAGAACAGCAGAGGGTGGCAGACTATCATCTTCATCATCTTCTTCTTCATCTTCTTCTATCCTCAGCACCCTTCTCCTCCTTCTAGGTGCATCACTGGATGATGGTTGGGTTGGTTTTTGTGGTAAAGGAATTGATTTTGAGGGTTGAGGATGTTTGGATTTGAGTTTTGAGATTGGTTTGGAGATTTGAGGGGTAGGCTGTTTTTGAGTGGGTGATTGGGAAGGTTGTTCAAGCATTTTGGTTGTAAGTTTGGCTTTTTTGAGTTTTGCCATTTCAAGCCTTTTCCTAGCTCCAGCCTCATCAAGTGCTTCAATAATTATCCTCTTATGAAATTGCTCAGACAAACAGATTCTGGTGGCTATAGCTAGAATGCTGTCTCTGGTCCATGAACGAATCTCCATCAGTGATCTTCCTAAATATTTGGCTATGAATCGAATCATGATCTCCAATCTCTCTTTCTCCAGCACACTGTACCCAGCCCATCTGTTTTGGATTTCATTTACTTCCAACCTCCTGATCTCACTGTCTAGTTTGGCTGTATCAAAGTCTTGCTTGAAGAGTTGCTCAATGATTTTGTCCATGGATCGGCTGTGTGCTTCATCTGCATCTTTTATCAGCTCCTCCAAGGATTTTGATCACCAGCACTTTTCTTTCTTTTGTAAGTGATCAGTTGTTGTTCCTTTTCCTTCTCCAACTCCTTGGTTTTCTCTTGTGCCTTCTCATCCTCAGTTCTTTTTCTTTTCTTTTCTTTCACTGTTGTACTCTCCCTCTTTTTGGATGCATTGGTTGCAGGGGTTTGTATCGCAGAAAGTTTCTTGTGCACAACATCATCAATGAGTGGTTGTAGACTTGAGGAGATCCTCTCATCAATGGCTTTATGAACAATGTCATTGATGATGGGAGTGATGAGAGGTAAGGATTGTTGGAATGCAGCAACCATCTGCTCAGGGGGGTTCCGTCCCTGAGAGATAGTGCCAAAGGTAGAGGCTGGAGGCTCAGTGAAGTGAGAGGGTGAAGTGTTTGGGGGACCTTCGAATGAAGGTGCCATCTGTGGGTTAGTGGGGGCAGATGGACTTACATCCTGAGACTTCTTGGCAAGCAGTTCTTGTAGTCTGCTTACCTCAGCCTCCAGGATGGTGTTGTGGGCTAGAACATCATAGAAAAAGCCTAGGTCATCATCAACAGATGTTGAATCACCTGACCTCCTGCTTGTAGCAGGATGTACATGCACCGGGTGTAGACCAGTTTTAGCATGTGCCCCTTTTTCTTGGAACTGGGGACTTCCAGCCTCAGGACGATGTCCTTCATCAGCTGTTGCCTCTGGTGAGGTCTTAGCTATGTTACCAGCCTCAGTCTGATCATGTGCTGATTCAGAAGAGGTGGCAGCCTCACCAGATGTTCGTATCTGCATATCCACACCAGGAGATAAAACAGTTAAACCTGGTGCTGTGGGTTGTCAAAGCATGTTGATCCTCTTCCTCAATTGCTGTGGTTCTCCCCTTTGTTGGTGTTTGTTGGGGAGGAGGAGAGGCATGCAGCTGAGTCAGCACGTTTGCAATTATAATGGTTGGACATTGGGGGGCATTTGCTTGGGGAGAGGAGATAGAAACAGATTGCATTCGGGGAGAGGAATGCTCTTCAATGATAACCTCCTCAAGTGAGAGAGGTCTCAGCGATGTGGTTGTCCCTGATAAGGTTGCATCAGGATCCTTTTGAGAGGATGCCTGTGCGGGTTAGTTGGTAGAGTCTCTGATACTGCTGGGGGGTTTAAACCAGCAAGTATATCCTGCCTTGGTGGTACAGGAGCATCTTCAGGGGACTCATCTCCCTGAATAGCTGTTTTGGTGGTTTTTGGTTTGGTGGGGACTCTAGATCTGGTGGTGGAAGCTGTGGGTTCCCTCTGCTTGGGTTTTAGCATTCGGGTAGCTTCTTTGAGAGTGAGGTCTGAGTTGTGCCTGGAGTATACCTCAGCCAAAACAACTGGTGCAGGGACTCCAAGGCCAACAAGGCCATCAGATTTTAATTCATTTAAAGTAATGGCCATCAGAAACCTGGGATATAATGGCCAGCGGTTTGCCGCAGGTTTCTGAGCTAAGTTCTTTATTTCTAGAAACACGATTTTAGAGAAATTTAGCGGTTGGTGTTCTAGAATAGAATACAATACCTGTTGCCATTGGGATGACATTTGATCCCAAGAGGATGTCTTTGAAGCTAAGCATACATTTACCATGTGAAAGATAAGTTTTTCAGCATCATGGAAATGTTTCTTCAGAATAGTTGTAGCCCGAAGATCACCTTCATACCCATTATTGATAAAGGACATATCCATTGTGCCCTTTGGGTATTCAGTCACAGTGGTGGAGTCATGTAAGTGTAATGCCTGACGAATGATGTCGGCTGTAACAACCACTGGTTTCTGGTTGACGAGGGACCGAACAGAGATTTGGCTACTAGACTAATCAGTATGAACAAAAACATTTGACCAGAATTGACTGAGAGATTCAGGGTAGATGGTCGGATTCAAGAGAAAGGCTGTGCGATATGGGGAATCCACCACTAGGTCAATGCCATTATCAAATTTGTTCCAGAAAGCCACTTGGTAAGGTATGCAACGCAGTTGTGTCGTGGTTTTAGGCTCATGTTTGCCATTTTTGAAAGTATGAAGGTCAGAAGAACGACTAATGGAACGTTTGAGAAGAAGACAGGTATTTATAGGGTTGGGATAGGAAAAGGCTTAAAGAAAACTACTGAAGGTTTTGGTGTGGTCATCAGCTGTTTGAAACTACTGATGACGTGGTATTAACCTTCAGAGGTTTAAAACGACTGACAGTGGTGGTGTTGTCATCAGTTGTTATAAAACAACTGAAGACTTGGTTTTGACCATCAGACGTTGAAACAGCTGAAGTCTTGGTGTTAACCATCAGTAGTTGTGAAACTACTGAAGGTCTTGGTTTTGACTTCAAATGATGTAAACTGAGGACTTGGTGTTTGTCATCAGTAGTTGTGAAACTACTGAAGACAGTGGTTTTGTCATCAGTTGTTGTAAACAGCTGAAGACTTGGTGTTAGTCTTCAGTAGTTGTAAACTACTGAAGACATAGTTTTGGCTTTAGTTGTTTTAATGAAACAGTAGTTGTATAAACGACTGAAGAGAAATTCTCATCAGCTGTTTTCGTCAATTCATAGCTTTTCAGCTGTTTCAGTCTGACCTCCATACTTACTCATCAGACTTAGATCTGAGTTTCAGACGTTTCATTGGTCATCAGTTCTTATCTGCATTTCTGACATCAGTAGTTGTAGCTACATCAGCTGTTGTGACTACATCAGCTGTTGTAACTACATCAGCTGTTTTAACAAATAAAGTACTTGAGTACTGAGAAGTTAAGCTCAGTAGTTTTAAAAACTTCTGAAGGAGGATAACTTCAGTACTTATATATGACAATAATAAACTAATGATCATCAGTACTTGTGAGCTGAGATCATCAGTAGTTGTCACTTATTCTAGCTGCAGCATACCAAGCCTTAGCACTAGGTTTTGGAAAGTTGTGCTATCCAAGGGCTTAGTGAAAATGTCTGCAAGCTCATCAGCACTAGGAACAATTTTTGATCAATCAGACCTTTTTCAAAACAATCTCTAATAAAATGGTGTCTGATTTCAATATGTTTAGTCCTAGAGTGTTGGACAGGATTCTTGACAATACAAAGAGCTGAAGAGCTATCCATTAACAATGAGGTCTTAGTCTCTGTTATGCCATAATCCAATAATTGGTTTTGAAGCCAGAGTACCTGAGATGTACAGCTTGCAACAGCAATGTACTCTGCTTCAGCAGTTGATGTAGCAACTGAGGTCTGCTTCTTACTCTGCCAAGAAATCAAGCAGTTGCCTAAGAATTGGCATCCTCCAGAAGTGGACTTTCTTGTCAACTTACACCCTGCATAGTCACTGTCAGAAAAAACAACTAATTTACTAGAATGTCTAGTAGAATACCATAAACCTAGAGATGGAGTGCCTTGCAGATATCTAAAGATCCTCTTGACTGCAATCAAATGACACTCCTTAGGTGCAGCCTGAAATCTAGCACAAACACATGTAGCAAACATAATATCTGGTCTAGAAGCTGTTAAGTACATCAAGGACCCAATCATACATCTATAAAGTGTTTTATCAACCACTTTACCTTTCTTATCTGTATCCAGTTGTGTGGTGTTGCACATGGGAGTAGAACAAGGCTTACAGTTTTGTAAATCAAACTTTTCCAAAAGATCTTTTGTGTATTGGACTGATGAATGAAAATTCCATCAGCCTTTTGTTTGATTTGCAAACCTAGAAAGAACTGTAATTCTCCCATGGCACTCATTTCAAACTTCTGTTGCATCAACTTTGTAAAGGCATCACACAACTGTGGATCAGAGGATGCAAAAATAATATCATCTACATAAATTTGAACAAGTAGATTATGCTGCCCAACTTTCTTAATGAATAAAGTCTTATCTATGGAGCCTCTAGTGAAATTATTTTCCAGAAGAATGTTTGATAATGTCTCATACCAGGCTCTAGGAGCTTGTTTCAACCCATAGAGAGCCTTATCAAGCTTATACACCCAATTAGGATGTTTATTGTCCTCAAAACCTGGTGGTTGACATACATAAACCTCTTCTTTAATTTTCCCATACAAAAATGCACTTTTGACATCCATTTGAAAAACTTTAAGGTTGTGATAAGCAGCATAAGCTAAAAACAATCGAATTGCTTCCAGTCTGGCTACAGGGGCAAAGGTTTCATTATAATCAATACCTTCCTCTTGTGAAAACCCCTGTACAACCAGTATGGCCTTGTTCTTAACAATAAGACCATTTTCATCAGTTTTGTTCCTAAACACCCATTTAGTGCATATTGCACACTTACCTAGAGGTAGAGGAACCAGTTCCCACACTTGCTGTTTCTTGAACTGAAGAAGCTCAAGCTGCATGGCTTCAACCCATCCATTGTCCCTTAAAGAAATGTGATAGTTCTTTGGCTCTTGCTGACTAATGAAGAGAGTATAGAAGCAGAAATTGACAATTGACTTCTTGTTGACACGCCAACATTGATATCACCAATGATTGAGACATAGGGTGATTCTTCAGATCTTGGTACACAATAAGATCTGTGCAAGTGTTTGTAGCAGGCTCAGCAGCAATAGATGGTGATGGTGAAGCATTTCCTTGAAACCAATCAGTAGATGGTAATTCAAAGGAAGTTGAAGTTGTAGAAATCTCATCAGCATTTGTTGTGGATTGTGCTAGTGGAGCTATAGGAACATCAGGTCTAGCTGAATCAGGCAGTTGATCACTAAACTTGAAAAGGTGATTACTTATATCATCATCATCATCAGTAACACCAGATGGATGACTAGCTACAGAAGATGATGGATTCATATGATCTACAAACAGGCGGTTGATAAGGAACATATTGCATAATGTCCAGATCAAACAACTCCACAGGGTTTTGTGGAATTGTATCCTTAGGGGATTCATTGAACTTCACATGCACGGTTTCTTCAACTATCTTTTTCCGATAGTTGAATACTCTGTAAGCCTTGCAAGTGGATGAATACCCAACAAAATACCCTGCATCCACCTTAGAATCAAACTTTTGGAGTTGATCCTTTGTGTTGAGAATGTAACAGGGACACCCAAATGCTCTAAAGAATGAAATCAAAGGGGCTAAATGATGTAAAACTTCATAAGGACTTTTCATAACCTCTGATTTACTAAGGCTCTATTCTGTACATAGCAGGCTGTATTGACAGCTTCAGCCCAAAAGGTCAGTGGCAGACCAGAATCAGCCAACATGGACCTTGTAGCTTCAATGAGGGTCCTGTTCTTTCTCTCCACTACTCCATTTTGCTCTGGAGTCCTTGGGATGCTATACTGCCTCTTGATTCCCTTTGACAAGTAAAACTCATCAAGAGTGTGTTTCTGAATTCAGTACCATTGTCACTCCTCACACACTTAACTGGTAGGGAATACTGCTTCTCAACGTGTAACACAAAGTTCATAATGGACTGAGTAGCCTCATCCTTTGAATGCAAGAAGAAAGTCCATACATATCTAGAGTAATCATCCATAATTACCAGACAGTATTTCTTCTTTGCCATACTCATTACCTTCACAGGACCAAAAAGATCCATGTGCAGTAGTTGTAAGCAGGCATTAGACTTGGATTCTTCTATGGGTGGGAATGAAACTTTTGTTGTTTCCCTTTTAAGCATGCAGTGCAGATTTCATCACAATTGAACTCCTTTATTGGAAGACCTCTCACTAAACTCTTGTGGATCAGCTGATTCATTTTTTGAGATTAACATGACCCAGCCTTCTATGCCAGTTTAGATTCTTGGAGAGAGGCCTTGGAGAACAAGCATGGATGGCCTTTTAACTCAATTTTCTTGACAAATCCAAGGCATATACTCTTCCTATCATGTTGGCCTTCAGGAGAGTATTATCATCCAGTACTTTGTCAATCAGGCTCAGAACCTTGGAAGACAGAATCCTACTATTCTGGCTTGTGAAAAGAGCAACATGTCCTTTGTCACACATCAACACTCAACAGATTGTATTTGAGATTCTCCACATGGTTGACATCATCAAATAATATCTCCATTAGACACAAATCCCTTTCCAATGATGTAACCTTTAGCATCATTTCCAAATGAGACAAATCCCTTCTTTCCTTGAGAGTAATCATGAAGAATAGAGCTGCTCCCAGTCATGTGCATGGATCCTCCACTGTCCACATACCAGATGCTTCTTTGGCATGCTGAAGAACCCTGCAAAATCATAAGAAACTAGTTAGCTTTGGAGACCCAAACCTTTTTGGTTTTGGGACTGACTTTATCAACAGATTTAACCATAACTGGTTTCTCATGATTAACAGCTGATGAAGACGGAGATGGTGCTGAAATAGATTTGGACCTGGAATTCCTTTTCAGTGGTTTGATCACAGGGGCTTCAAGTTGGTTAACTCTCCCCAACAGATGCTGAACCATCATAACAAGCTGTGTCTGATTTGAAGCTCGAGCTTTCAGTTCATTTGACACTCCAGAGCTTGTTTTTGATGAGTTCCTGTGACCCACCATTTCCTCTTCTTAGATTTCACAGACTTAGTCTTATGTTTATCATGAGGAACAATATCAGCTGTCTTCTGATAAACCGCATCATTCTTAGTGGATTTGGGTAAGGCCTTGGGTTTATCAGGTTGAGATGATTGTGGTACAAACTTGGTCTCAAACTCAGTTTTCATTTTATTTATTTCTAGTTTAATGAGCTCATCCCTTTGGAGTTTTAAACCCTTTTTGTACCAACATTCATCAGATAGATGATTGAATTTACCACAAATTTCACATGGTTTATTCTTCATCTTGGACATCTCTACTGCTGAAGTGGAAACTACTGAAGGTGTGATCTTCAGTACTTTCCTCCTATCAGTACTAGGTACTAAAGGATTTGTAACAGCTGAAGACTGGTAATTCAACTGTTTTCCATCCGTCCTAATAGACCGTTTGATGGATTCCTCAGCAGTTGTTAGTCCTTGTATTTCAACTGATTTGAAATGCTTTTCAGATGTTGGGTCTCTTTCAGTACTTGGGGTACATTGAGGAACAACATCTGAAGTACTCAGCTTCATATGAGTCTCAGTGGTTAGACCATTAGTCAATTTATTTGCTGAGATCTTAACACTGGTTTCATTCTCTGATCTTAGATTATCATTAGAGAATGATTCACATGGTAATGTGGTTTGGAGATTGCTTTCACTTTCAGACTTAACTATGGAGTTAGGAGTAAAGTCTGTTGGTGGAGCAGTATGGTTGTAACCAATACCAAACTTCACATTTGAAGCAGTTTGCTTGCTAAGAAGCATTTCAAATCCCTTGCATGATGAGACCCAGTGGTCACACTCAACTTGGGTCACTGCAAGTTTTTTCTTGAGACTCCTGTGGTCTTCCAGAATAACCTCTAGCTTGGCCTTTTCATCATTTAATTGGCATTTAAGCTTATAAATCTCATCACTTTTACTGTTAAGAGCAGACTCATACTCAGCTTTTCTTTTGGAAATGGTTTTCTCAAACTCAAGTTTTTGATTTATTAATGCTACATTTGCCTCTCTAATAGAGACAAAGGCAGCTATGCATGATTCAGAACATAACTTGGCTTTAGCCTCTAAGATACCTGAGTTACCTGTGAAGATGATGCATTTGAGCAGGAACACTCAATAGACTCCAGGGCCATGAGAGCAAGATTTCCAAAAGGGTGTTCACCACCATGTTGACTAGCACCAGCATAGTATTGCTCAGTGTGACCAGACAAGTTATCAGGTAAGCTACTCCAGTCAACGACTCCAGGTGTGAAGAAGCTGTGATGAGGTTGTGATTGAGATGGAGATGGTTGAGGTTCTAGTAGTGCATGAGGTTGTGGTACTATAGGAGCTTGAACTTGATTTGACTGTGGCATATAATAGCGGGGATAAGGATATGGCATTTGACCCTGAGGAACAAAATATGCAGGAGATTGAGGGTGTGATGATGACTAGAACCAGCAGAATGTTGCCCTTTGGATTGTGAATTTTTATTTGGAAAAGTCAAAAAGGGTGCGGAGGTGTTAGATCCAGTTGATCTACACTCTCTTGCAAAGTGTCCAAGCCTGTGGCATTTGTGACACTTCAACTTGCTCTTGTCAAAACCGACTTTGGTTTTGTCAGAGAGTCCAGGAAATTTCTGCCAGTTCTCTTGTAGAATTTCTGAGATCTGATATTGATCAAGGCCATTTGGCTCAAAATATCCATCTCTTCTAAATCATCATCAGCAATGCCCTTCAAATCATCCATGATAAAGCATAGATTGTCACTATTATTACCAGAATGACAATCAACACTCACAAAGGCATGATTAGAATTGTTTGAGGTGAAATCAATATGCTCATCATAGTGGCATTCTGATCCTGCATACTCTGACTCATGACTTACCAAGGCAGTGTTTCCTGGTACAAAGTCATCAGTGAGCTTTCCAGATGATGACAGTTTTCGTTTCTGTTCTATCTCTCTCTCAAATGTGAGCAATTTCCCATGGAGTTGGTTGACAGATAGTTTGTCCAAATTTGCACTGGAGCGTAGGACAATAGTATATGTGTCCCATCTCTCAGGCAGTGATTTGAGAAATCTGTTATTCATCTGGCTATTGGTGTACTCATGTTTGACCATTTTTAATTCAGAGATCAAACAAGAGAACCGCTCAAACTGTTGAGTCAGTGTCTCACCCTTCCTATGAGAGAATGTCTCATATTGTTGGGCAAGGATTTCTCTATTATTTGCCAAGACCTCATCTGTTCCTCCAAATTGTTCTTTCAAGGCATTCCAAAGGTCATGGGCAGTTCATAATGCATTAGCCCAGAATAGATTTCATTGGGCAGTGCCATGGCCAGAATTCCATGGGCTTTTGCATCAATCTCAAACAATTTCTTATCCTCATCTGAGTATTGCTCCCTCCTCTTCGGAACCATTTGATTGGTTTCCGGGTTATTCACCATAGGCTTGTGTGGACCATGTACCACTGATGTCCAACAACCTGAGCTGTTAACAGACAGGTGATGGAGCATTCGTCGTTGCCATATGTTATACTCACTCCTAACCAACATTAGAGGCTTGGTTGAGGAACCAGTATTGTGAGGATCATTGGAAGGAGTAGTCATTTTAGGTCCAAATACAATTTAATTCAAGCTTTTAAAAGATTTTACACAGACCACAACAGACTCAATGAAAACCAGAATAAATCTCAGGATGAATGGCCAAAAACAGAAAATTCAATCTCTATAACTGTTTCTTGCAAAAATGCTAATTCAATCAAACTTGGATCTTGGATAGTAGTTTCAATGATCAATTATTAGATTGATCAATGATTAACCTGCTCTGATACCATTTGACAGGATCAGTGATCTCAAGTTTGATGGATTAGAGTGTAACGCAGCAGAATAAGATCAAGAATTAGACAAATTATAGCAAGAATTTGATATTCGTATGCATTAAGAACAAATACGGTTGTAACGAGAGAATATATTTCTGTGAAAAGGAATGTTTCAATTATATCAAATGTTTCTGCTCAATCATTCACTGATTACAATTAGGTTGACACTCCTTATATAGAGTGCAATCACTGCTGATATCACGGGATAGTGACATCTGGCAGATTTATTTCAAAAATAACTAACACTTAACAAACTACTGAAATGTTCATAACTACTGAGAACATATCAGAGAGTGCTAAGCACAAAATATAAAACTACTAAAACTAAACTACTGAAACTAAACTACTGAAACTAAACTACTGATTACAAAACTACTGAAAGGGAAAATAAAACTACTGAAAGAAAACCGTCACAACTACTGAAGAAGACCTCTTCAGCTGTTGTGACGACGTCTGATACTTGTCTTCAGTACTTGTCTTCAGCACTTGTCTTCAGACTTTTTCTTCAGCACTTGTGTCTTCAGACTTTGTTTTCAACACTTGTGTCTTCAGACTGTCTTCAGCTCTTGTGTCTTCAGACTTTGTCTTCAGCACTTGTGTCTTCAGACTTTGTCTTCAGCACTTTTGTCTTCAGACTTTGTCTTTAGCACTTTTGTCTTCAGACTGTCTTCAGCTCTTGTGTCTTCAGACTTTATCTTCAGCACTTGTGTCTTTAGCATTGTTGTGACGTCTGTGGGACTTAAAGGTTTTTCTGATCCGGCTCATTGGTTCCTTGGTCCAACATCCATGAATACTGCTGGTGCATTAGTCAACCCAAATGGTGTAAGGCCTGCTTCTTGGAACACTTACAGTCGGATAATCATTGCACATCATAATAAGAATACATAAGTTTCCATTTAAACAATGCATCAAAATATTTAACAAAAGCAATTTTTATATTTATAATTGCTTTTGCCAATAATACAACCAATGTTAACCTTACAAACGTCATTTGGTTGCATTACAACACAAAAATATCATTATAACATAAAATGGATGTCATCCAAAATCAGCCAAGTTGCTTCACCCCATGCCATCCTCAACAACCATTACCTGGCAAATAAAAATACCTAAAAGTCAGCATTGCTGAGTGAGTTCTAGTTGTACAACATACATTACTTTCAACTTTCGAGTAGGACTTCTTCAAACCCGAATGCTCTATGAGTATGACTTACAACATGCATTTCCAGCCCAAAACAAGTTAAAACATTCAAAAACAAGGATCTAAAACTCACCTCTTGCAACTTTTTAGTAGGACTTCTTTAAACCCGAATGCTCTATGAGTTCAAACACCTAAAAAGACCAAATAAACACAACCAAACACAAACAAGCACGTAAGCACTTACCGAAAGCTTAAAATCAGCCAAAACAACTCAAAACTAACTTGAAATCTGACTTCTTCTTCCTCTCTCTTAAACTGAGAGAATCAGCTGCTTTCTCTCTCTAAAATCCGATGAAAAGAATAGTATAGGGGTTATGGGCGGCCATGTCCACCTTTTAGAACATAATTATAATAAACTTTGCCCCTTATGCACTTTTAACCCCTCAACCTGGGTTATTTGGCTATTTTTTTGTTAGGATCAAGTATTTATACGAAATACTGAGTGATTAACGTGTATACCTAACCAAATAGTACGGAATCCTATTTGATTGGCGATCCAATCAATGAGAACGCACGTAGAAACAATTATGTATTGAATCTAACGTCAAGAATCGATCTACAAAGTTCTATGAACTTGGAGTATGAACTTAGAGGCTCATGGATGGCTAGGGTACGTCTGGAGTCAAAGTGTATTCAATCCTTACGTTTTTTAACGAATTAGGTGGTATTTATAGGTTAGGGTTGCTCATTCGGGCAATTGAACCATTAGCATGGTTTAGTCATGCGATTGAGTCATACGGTTGGATCATACGCACAACTTAGTGTTCAGTCGTGCGACTGAGCCATTCTTATGTGACAATCATATGACAGATCCAGTCTCCTGGTTTAGTCGTGCGAATGAGTCATTCACATGAAGTTGTTCATGCATATGGTCCATTAGCATGGGCCATTCGCATGATAACTTCATGTTATTAAGTTTGAATGTATTAATTGTTATAACATTACATATATTAATTCATTCAACCACAGACCTATATTGTAGAGATTAATGAAGAGGCTGATGCAACCTAAACATCCAATGTCTATCCTGCATGCTGCACAAGTGCATTGAAGAAGAATGCTCAGGAAGTTTTACACATGAAACAGAAAATACCCTAAGTGTGAAATCTTCGGAAGCCAAGACCAATATCTTCCAAAGCCAAATATGAAGTCTTCCGAAGCCTCAGAGACAAGTCTTCTGAAGCTTCAACTCATGAAGACAGATTTCTTCTGAAAACTTTTAATACATGCTTTATCTGATGTACTTTTCCATAAAGCTGGACACCTTTCCACTGCACCTTTGTAAGGTCACCAACTTACATGAGTTGGTAAAAAGGTCCATGCTTTTGGTAACTGTACATTGAGGTCTTAAGTCTGTAAACTTTCTATTTCATGTACTTTATCCTTTTTGTAATAGATAAGGATGTGAGCTATGGCATGTCATAGTCACAAGTCAAAAGACATTTTCCTTTTGACTCTACAATTGATTTTGTTTGTGTCTAGTCAATTGTATCCAGTTGGCTTTCATAGTATAGCCAGCTGTAGGATGTAGTATAAGTATCTCATGTTCTTGTATCTTTCCTTTATGCTTTTTAACACTTGTAATAGAAGATAGAGAAAGCATATTTTGCATTCTTGAAAACCATATACTTGTGTTCTTTGTGTTCTGTCTCTTATATTACTTGTGTTCTTAGTGTCTTACCTTGGTTAATTCAGTTTACTGTTTGATTAAGTTTTAGCTAATCTCCTCTTTGTGTTGTTGTGTCGTAACTGACCCCCTTCATCGGTCCTGCATTTGGTATCAAAGCTTTTAGGCTCTTGATATAAGATCTCACCATCTTAAGATCCCTCACACACACAAATACTAAACTTTTCAAATGGCAACCATTTCCAAGACTGATATGGAAACTGGAACCATGAACAAGTCCCTATTGATCACTCTTGATGAGTTTGATACCTGGTGTTTGAGAATGGAAGGTTTCATCAGGTCTCTTGATTCAAGAATGTGGGAGTCTATTGAGAATGTACCTTTCATACCCAGCACCCTTTCTGCTACTAGTGCTGGTATGATCCCAAAAGATGTGGCTAACTACACTGATGAAGATAGGAAGAGTGTAGAGATTGATAGAAAAGTCATGACAGCCCTTCAAATGGCCCTTCCAAGCTCTGTGTACAGAGGTTTCAAGAAGTGCAAAACAGCCAAGCAGCTATGGGATGCACTAAAACTGATTTATGAATGGTTCATCTGAAGCCAAGGAGAACAAGAAGGATCTCCTGAAACAGCAGTTTGAAAATTTCACCTTCAAAACAGGTGAAACCATGACTCAACAATATTTCAGGTATGTTGAGATTGTGGATATCCTTGTGGATGGAGGAGTTTCTCTTGAAAACAGAGATATTGTAAGGAAGTTCATGTCCTCACTTCCTAGGCAATGGACACACTACTGTGTGGTGATCAAGAGAACTGAAAATCTCAAAACTCTTACTCTGACAGAGTTATATGGGATTCTCAGTGGCTACCAGATGGAGATGAACATGCACGGTTTATCTGGTAACTCCAACAATCAAATAGGTTCAACCCTACATGTGGTTGAAAGGATAGCATAGAACCTAAACATCATCTCTTACGCTCCCTGACAACTCACAAAAAGGTCCTTTCATCACCTTCCCAAAGACACCAAGGGAGAACTACACTCAAGGAAGCCCATTCCAAGAGACAAGCTTTTCTCAAGCTTTTGTATCTTCTAATGAAAGCTGTGGCAACTCTTGTTGGACCAAAAGAACCAATGACCCAGATCAGAAAAATCTTTAAGTCCCACAATACATCACAACAACTGCTAAAGACTTGATCAGCTGTTTGAGAAAGTCTGAAGATCAACAGTTGAAGACTAAAGTACTGAAGACTTCAACAGCTGAAGACTAAAGTACTGAAGACTTCAACAGCTGAAGACTAAAGTACTGAAGACTTCAACAACTGAAGACCAAAGTCTAAAGATCAGCAGCTGAAGTACAAAGACTGAAGACATCAGCTGAAGACATCAGCTGATGTTCAAGAAGTCCAAGTACTGAAGCCTTCAGAGTTTGTCACAACAGCTGAAGAAGCATTCTTCAGTTGTTATGATGGTTTCCGTTCAGTTGTTTTATTATTTATTTCAGTACTCGTAAAACGACTGAAGAGCATCTTATTCAGTCGTTGTTGTTTCAGTAGTTTCTTTTCAGTAGTTGTAGTGATAGTTAACACTTGGTATTTTTGTTAGAAGTTGTCAGCTGTTTGACATCTTCAGTAGTTGTGTTAACTTTCAGTAGTTAAATAACAGTTAGATGTCACTGTCAAGTGACATCAGCTGACGTCAGCTTTCCTTATAAAAGGAAAGATGACCTAATTGTAACCGTGTGATAAGCCGAGCCAAAGCATGGATTGAATGAATATATTCCTTTTGGTAGATTTTCTCTCTCTATAACAAACACTTTTTCATTGATAAATTTCATGTGTTCTTGTTTAAATTTGTTAATTTGTGTGCTCATTCCGCTGCAAATCCAATCTAATTGATCAAACTAGATACCGTGATCCTAAAAATTGGTATCGGAGCAGGTTAATCATTGATCGACTTAACAATTGATCATTGAAACTGTTCTTTTGCTATCTACGTTTGATCAAATTAGCAAATTTGCAAGAATCGGTTATAGAGATTGAGTCTCTGCTGCTTCTGGCTATTTTGTTTGAGGTTCGAAGTGGTTTTGAGCTAGATTTACTTTGTTTACCTTGAATTTGTCTGAATTCTGATTATGACTACTCCTTCTAATGACCCTCATAATACTGGTTCCTCAACCAAGCCTCCGATGCTGGTTAGGACTGAGTATAACATATGGCAACGAAGAATGCTCCATCACCTGTCTGTTAACAGTTCAGGTTGCTGGACATCTGTGGTACACGGTCCACATAAGCCTATGGTGAACAACCCGAAAACCAACCAAATGGTTCCGAAGAAGAAGGAACAATACTCTGATGAGGTTCGTAAACTGTTTGAGATAGATGCTAAAGCTCATGGAATTCTGGCCATGGCACTGCCTAATGAAATCTATTCTGGGCTTATGCATCATGAAACTGTTCATGACCTCTGCAAGGCACTGAAAGAACAATTCGATGGTACTGATGAGGTCTTAGCAAACAATAGGGAAATAATTGCCGAACAATATGAGACATTTGCTCATAGGAAGGGTGAGACTCTAACTCAACAGTTTGAGCATTTTTCATGTTCGATCTCTGAGCTGAAAATGGTCAAACATGAATACACTAATAGCCAGATGAACCACAGATTCCTCAGATCACTGCCTGAGAGATGGGACACATATACAATTGTCCTACGCTCCAATGCAAATCTGGATAGCCTCTCTCACCCAACTTCATGGGAAACTGCTTACATTTGAAAGAGATATAGAACAGAAAAGGAAATTGGCATCCTCAGGCAAGCTCACTGAAGACTTTGTACCAGGGAACACTGCCTTGGTCGGTCATGAGTCAGAATATGCTGCATGAGAAAGTAATTATGATGTGCATATAGATTTCTCTTCAAACAGTTCTGATCATGCATTTGTGAGTGTTGATAGTCAGTCAGGCTGTAATAGTGACAATTTGTGCTTCATTATGGATGATTTGAAAGGTATAGCTGATGATGACTTAGAAGAGATGGATATTCTGAGCCAAATGGCCTTGATTAATATCAGATCTCAGAAGTTCTACAAGAGAACTGGTAGGAAATTCCCTGGACTCTCTGGAAAAAACCAAAGTTGGTTTTGACAAGAGTAAGTTGAGGTGTCACAAATGCCACAGGCTTGGACACTTTGTAAGAGAGTGTAGATCATCTGGATCTAACTCCTCTGCACCCTTTGTTACTTTTCCAAGTAATATTCAACAAAACAGAGGGCAACATCCTGCTAGTTCTCGTCATCAATCACAACCTCTATCTCCTACATATTTTGTCCCTCAGGGTCCAATGCCATATTCATATCCCTGCTATTACATGCCACAAACCAGTCAAGTTCAAGTACCCATTGCTCAACAACCACCTGCTCTTCCTGAGCCTCAACCTTCCCAATCTCATCAACAATCTCAACCTCCTCAACACAGCTTTTTCACCCCAGGAGTTGTTGACTAGTTTACCAGATGATATGTCGGGTCATGAACAACTGTTTTCTGGTATTGGTCAACATGGCGGTGACAATCCTTTTGGAAATCTTGCTCTTACGGCTCTGGAGTTCGCTGATACTTCATCCTCTAATGTTTCCACACCACAGGTATCACAGGTATCCTCTGAGGCCAAAGCCAAGTTATGTTCTGAAACATGCATAGCCGTATTTGCATCTATTAGAGAAGCTAATGTAGCTTTAATTAACAAGAACATTGAGCTAGAACAAATAATATCCAAAAGAAAAGATGAATTTGAGTGTGTGCTTAATGATAAGAATGTTGAGATTTACAAACTAAAATGCCAAATCACTGATAATAAGGCTAGGGAAGAGGTACTTCTAGAGAAGTACAGAGACCTCAAAGAAACACTTGTAGCTACCCAGGTTGAGTGTGATCGATGGGTACATTCCTGCAAGGGTTTTGAAATGCTTCTCAGTAAGCAGTCTGCTTCTAATGTGAAGTTTGGCATTGGTTATAATCACACTGCTCCTCCTATAGATTTTAATCCCAGAGCAGAGGTAGAATCTGATGGAGAATGAAATAACCAATCCATTTCATCATGTGATCTACTATTTGATACAACAACATCAGAGGTTGATGTCAGCATTAATTCCTCCCAAAACATATCAGCTGATGTTGATGGTTCAAATGCTGACACTCACATGATCAAAAAGTTAATCACTCCAGGTGGTATTTCACAAAGTACTGAAAGTACTAAAGAGCAAGTCATAACACCTGGAGAACAAACCCAGACTACTGCATGTACTAAAGGGAAGAATACTGTCAGTAGAAAGGGTGGGAAAACTACTAAAGAAGATATCAAGAAAGCATGTACTGCAAGGAAGAAAAATGTTAGTACTGAATGCAAACTGTTGAAGAATAAGTCTTCAGTAGTTTCATCTTCTTCAGCAGATGATCAACTTAAGATGAAGAAAAGCCATGTGAAATATGTGGCTTATTCAATCATCTTACTAACGATTGCTGGTATAAAAAGGGCTCCAAACTCAAACACAATGAGAACATTACAAAGAAAATGGATAAAATGAAAACTGAGTTTGAAACCAAGTTTGTACCAGCAACATCAAAACCTGTAACCCCTAAATCCAAAAAGAAATTCAAAAAGGAAGGGGTTAATCAGGCAACAGCTGAGGTTGCTCAAAGGAAGATGGTACAACATAGGAATCCATCACTTTCAAGCACTAATGTGTCTGATGAGCTGAAGGCTTTATCACAAAATCAGACACAACTTGTTATGATGGTTCAACATCTATTGGGGAGAGTTAACCAATTAGATGCTCCTGTGCTGAAACCACAGAGAAGAAAATCCATGCCAAAGGATTCTTCTTCCTCACCATCTCCATCCCCTCAGGCTGTTCTTCATAGAAAATCTGTTAGTTTACCATCTGTTGATGTGAACAGACCCAAAACCAAAAAGGTTTGGGTCTCAAAAACTAACTAATTTATTATGATTGCAGGGTTCTTTAGCATTCCACAGTAGCATCTGGTGTGTAGACAGTGGAGGATCTATGCATATGACAGGGAACAGCTTTCTCTTCATGATTACTCTCAAGGAAAGAAAGGGTTTGTTTCCTTTGGCAATGATGCTAAGGGTTACATCATTGGCAAAGGCTTTGTTTCCAATGGGGAAATAAGGTTTGATGATGTTAACCATGAGGAGAATCTCAAGTACAATCTCTTGAGTGTCAGTCAAATGTGTGATAAAGGCCATGTTGCTCTTTTCACCAGTCAGAATTGCAGGATTCTCTCATCCAAAGTTCTGAGTTTGATTGTTAAGGTGTTGGATGATCACACTCTCCTGAGGGCCAATAGGACAGGAAGAGTGTATGCCTTAGATCTTTCCAAGAAAATAGATCTCAAAGGCCATCCTTGCCTATTTTCCAAGGCTTCTCCTCAAGAATCTATTCTATGGCATAGAAGGTTGGGTCATGTGAATCTTAAAAACATGAATCAGCTGATACATCATGGTTTAGTAAGGGGATTGCCTATGAAGGAGTTTAGATGTGAAGACAACTGCACTGCTTGTTTGAAAGGAAAACAACACAATGTCTCTTTCCCTCCTATTGAAGAACCTAAGTCCATTGCCTGCTTGCAATTACTACACATGGATATCATTGGTCCTGTGAGAGTAATGAATATGGTAAAGAAGAAATACTATCTGGTAATTGTGGATGATTACTCCAGATTTGTATGGACTTTCTTCTTGCATTCAAAGGATGTGGCTGCTCAGACGATTATAAACTTTATGTTGTATGTTGAGAAGAAGTATTCCCTATCTGTGAAGTGTATCAGAAGTGATAATGGAACAGAATTCAGAAACCATACACTTGATGATTTTTATCTCTCAAAGGGAATCAAGAGGCAGTTTAGCATCCCAAGGACTCCAGAACAAATGGAGTAGTTGAGAGAAAGAACAGGACCTTAATTGAAGCTGCAAGGTCCATGTTGGCTGACTCTGGTTTGCCACTGACCTTTTGGGCTGAAGCTGTTAACACAGCTTGCTATGTGTAGAATAGAGCCTTAGTAAATCAGAGGTGATGAAGACTCCATATGAAGTTTTACATCATTTGGCTCCTTTGATTTCATTTTTCAGATCCTTTGGGTGTCCTTGTTTCATTCTCAAAACAAAGGATCAACTCCACAAATTTGATCCTAAGGTGGATGCAGGGTATTTTGTTGGTTATTCATCTACTTGCAAGGCATACAGAGTCTTCAACTGCAGAACAAAGATAGTTGAAGAGACTCTGCATGTGAAGTTTAATGAATCTCCAATGGACAAGATTCCATAAAATCCTGTGGAGTTATTTGATTTGGATATACTGCAATATGTTCCTTATCAAGCTCCAGCTGTTGCTCCTGTCAACAATCTTCCACCTGGTGGTACTAAAGATGATGATGATATCAGTACTCACCTTTTCAAGTTTAGTGACCAACTGCCTGTGTCTACTAAACTTGATGTTCCTGTAGCTTCAGTAGCTCCATCCACAACAAATGCTGATGAGATTTCTGATTCCTCTACATCATTTGACTTGCCATCTCATACTTGGTTTCAAGAATCTAGATCAACATCTGCTGTTGCTGAGCCTGCTACAAACACTTGCACTGATCTCATAGTGTACCAAGAGCTGAAGAATCACCCATGTCTCAAATCATTGGTGATATCAATGCTGGTGTCTCAACCAGAAGTCAATTGTCTAACTTCTGCTTCTATGCTCCCTTCATCAGTCAGCTAGAGCCAAAGAACTATCATGTTGCTTTGAGAGAGAATGGATGGGTTGAAGCCATGCAGCTTGAGCTACTTCAGTTCAAAAAAACAGCAAGTGTGGGATAGTTCCTCTACCCCCAGGTAAGTGTGCAATAGGCACCAAATGGGTGTTTAGGAATAAAACAGATGGAAATGGGCTTATTCTTAAGAACAAGGCCAGACTAGTTGTTCAGGGGTTTGCACAGGAAGAAGGTTGCAGGACCGTTTAAGGGCTTTAACACAATTACAACACAATGACACAAAGAGAGGAGATTAACTAAACTTGAATCAAACAGTGAACTGGGTTAACCAAAGTGATACAAAGAGCACAAGTAAAGTAAGAGACAGAACAAGAGAGTATGGTTTTCAAGAATGCCGTATATTGCTTTCTCTATGTTCTATTACAAGTGTTTCAAAGCATAAGATAAAAGATACAAGAACATGAGATACTTATACTACATCCTACAGTTGGCTATACTTTGAAAGCCAGCTGGATACAATTGACTAGCCACAAAAACAAAATCAATTGTAGAGTCAAAAGGCAGATTGCCTTTTGACTTGTGACTATGACATGCCATAGCTCACATCCTTATCTATTACAAAAAGGATAAAGTACATAAAGTATAAAGTATACAGACTCAAGACCTCAATGTACAGTTACCAAAAGCATGGACCTTTTCACCAACTCATGTAAGTTGGTGACTTGCAGAGGCACAGTGTCAAGGTGTCCAGCTTTACAGAAAAGTACATGAGAAAAAGCATGTCTTAAAAGTCTTCGGAAGAAATCTGTCTTCATAACTTGAAGCTTCGGAAGACTTTGTCTCTGAGGCTTCGGAAGACTTCATCTTTGGCTTCGGAAGATATTGGTCTTGGCTTTGGAAGTTTTTACACTTAGAGTATTTTCTAATGCATTGTGTGCATTCTTCACTTCAGTACTTAGTGCATGTTGCTTAGACACTTTGGATGTTTTGGGTTGCATCAGACCTAAGGAATCCTTACAAACTCCCCCTAGGCTGATGCTACCAAAACACTTAGAAGATCTTTAGATGTTGGTGGTCTTCAGTACAATCAAGACCATTCCTTTCTTCATTAGATGGTCAGGATCATCAAGATTCTCATAGTATCTTCTCATCTGAAAGAAATCATGCAGAGGTAAGTTGATTATGTCTTGCCAGGAGTAGACATTCTCAACACCTTGATTTCTGATAACATGCCATCTTTCTGGATTGGTAGAATAAGTCCAGGACAAGATGGGTGTCTCAGTTGTTAGAGGAGCCACTTGCATAGGAGTTGATTGGGCTGCCTCATCATGCACTTCCTCAGGTTCATCTGATTCAGCCTGGGGTGTAGAGGTAGATGACTTTGTCTTCTTCTTCTTAGTCTTTGGTTTAGAAGCCATTTTCTTCTTCCTCTTAGATGTCTTTAACTGAGAAGACTGGTCTGCAGCACCATGTTGATCATCAGTGTCTTTCTTAGTTGGGTGTTCCTCCCTCACAGGTTTAGAAGGAGAGGGAGTTTGACCCTGTCTTGGATCAGAAGATGAAGTTTGCTGAGGCTTAGCTGGAGGTTCTGGTTGAGGTGTCTCAGGTTGTTCAAACTTGACCTCCACTTCAGGTGGGACTTGACTTGGAAGAGAGTGCAAGTCAATCAGTTCTCCACTTTTAATCTTCTGCTTGATCACCCTTATATGCTCATCCATTGTAGATAGAGACATGGGGCCAAGTCTCCTTCCGGAGAATCCATATAGCTTCAAGAAGCTCATCATTCTTTGTCTGTCAGCAGACTTCTTTGCATTCTTTTGAATGATGGCTCTTGACTTTGCAGCTTCTTCCCTTAGCTTCCTTTTGGTTGTTTTTCTTTCTTTGACTAGCTCAAGCTCAAGTTGCTTTAGGTACTCGAACTCAATGAAGTCATAGGACAGGGAAAGAAGTGCATTTGCCTGATAGAAGCCTGTGGCACTCAGGTAGTTGAATATCTTGATCCTATATTCTTCTTTATCTACCTGAGGTTCTTGTGGAGCCACATCTTCCTGTGCAGGACTTTCTTGAACTGGAGAGAGAGTGGGAGCATGCTTGTAAAGCCTTTTCTGTCTCTTCTCCTCTTAGAATTGGAGAAGTAACCTTGCATCCTCTTTCTCCTTCATCTCTCTTGACACTTCCATGTCAGCCAGTTCATTTAACTATTCTAAGGGGAGGGAGATGATTTTATCAATATCATAGTTCCTGGTTTGTAAATAGGTAATCCTGACTGCCCTTAACTCATCATCTTGAGTATTTGGTCTGGGGGTAGCCTGAGTGCAGCTTGCATGAAGGTAGATGACCCAGAAGAACTTTCTCCCCTTAGCCTCCTTTTCCCTCTCTCTCTTCCTCCTCAATTTCCTCAGGAGTCATTTTCCTTTTCCCTTTGTCACCAACAGACCTTTGTGACTCAGGGTGGATTGAGGCTTGGCCTTCATTGCTTGGTGTAGCTTCCATGCTCTGGCCAGAGAGAGGCTGAGAAAAACCTTCACCAGCAGGTGTTTCAGATGGAGTTTGGACCTCTGCAGTAGTTGTTGATGATGAGACTGGGGTCTCAGGTTCTGCCACTGGGCCTTCAGTCAAGGTTTCCCCTATGAACTAATCTTAGGGTCCACCTCAACATCCAGTTGACCAATGACATTGCCTGATTGCCTATGTCTCCTTCTTAGAGTAAACTCTGCAAGGATCTTTTCTTGGATTCTTTGAGCCAGCCTGTCAGCTTGTCTTGAATTGCTTGGATTGACAAGTGGCATGTTGACTAAATCCAGTCTTTCATAGAAGCTCAGGCTTTGGAACTGAAAAACTTCTTGTTGGCCTTGAACTCTGTGAAGTATAAGGGCTCTTCTATCCTTATCATACCTCCACCTTATGATGTAGTTGTCAGTTCCTTGTGGTGGAGATGAGACAGCCCTTGGTATACCTTCCTCAAAGAGACTCCTGATGATTGAGTCTATAGAGTCCACATTAATGTGAACTTGAGGAAGTTGCTGAGAATGCACAACAGCAAGTGAGGATGGTGAGTCCTCTATGTCCATTCTCTTTGAAGAACTCCCAGGTTCTGTGGTTGGAACAACTTTCTCCCCCTTTTTGGTAGCAGCACCCACTTGCATAGGTGAGCTGGAGGATAAGTCAATTACTTCCACAGGTTCTTGTGTTCCTGGTTGAGTTGTCCTTAAAGGTCTCTCAGCTAGTTGTTCCTGCAGATATGAAATCTGAAGTTGCTGATCATTGACCTGGTTTTGTAAGGTACTCACCTGAGATTCCAAGTGATTAACCTTAGAGACTAAATAGGTACATGTTTTTGACAATTGCTGCATCTTTAGTCTCAAATTCCCCTCATCTTCATCAGAAGAATCAATGGGGGATGAGATGATTGGACCAAAGTCCTCTCGCTCACCACCAGCTTGAGTTTCTTGGCTGCTGGTTTTCCTCTGCTCACTGGTAGCCTCAGTTGAGATGCCAGGGAGCTGAGTTGCCATTGTCTTAATGATGTAATCACTATCAAAAGTGAGAGCCTCTTCCATATGGACATCCTGAACAAGTTCAGAAGTGTCCACCTCAGTGATAGGTGACTGATATGGGATAGACTGAGGAGAGTCAGAGGTACTCATCTCTCTTTGAGTAGGTGATGGGAAGAGAGACTCATGGTACTCACTGAATCCTAAGTCTTCATTAGTATAGAAGGATAGGTTAGGAATTGGTTGGTTGAGATCCAAAGGCTGGGGATGGTAGCTGTCCCCTGAAGGTTGTTCACTTGAGTGTTGAGACTTAGAGTGAAGGCTTAAGGCTGTTGGGCTAGTGAGCTCATCAGGCTGAGCATGAGGAACCTCAGCACTGATTCTTTGAAAAATGGGAGTGGTCTGCTCCTCAGGAGAAGTGGGAGCTCCAGTATCCACTTCTTCCTGTATGAGTGAGTGTATGGGTGCCTCCTCAGACTGAATAGTCTGAGCAGGGGTTCGTTTGTATTTTCTTTGGTAGGTGATGGATATTGGGGGCTGTGTAGGTGGTTGGAAAGCAGCAGGTGCGGTTCAACACTAGCTTGTGCTGCTAGGTTGTCACCTTGAGCAATGAGCTCTAACATTTTTGGGACTAGGGCTATTTCTACCCCTAAGAAGCCTATAGTGGGCTTCTTCATTATTTTAAAGATGCCGGGCTTCATCTGTCCCAATTTAAGAATATTACTTGTTTTCCCTCAACTGTGAGCCCAGTTTACAGTTGAGAATGTGTTGAACATATCTAGGAAACATGTAATACTCTAAGGGGTCTAAGTTTGCAAGTAGATTAGTATAAACAAATTGTGAATACCTGAACTTGACCCCCTGACCCATTCCATGAACTATAAAGGAGAGATCCTTAGGAATCTGGTCCCATCCACCATGCTTGTTTGATAAGCTGTGGATAACCACGTGGAGCAGCTATTTCCACTGGATGAGACCTTCCCTTTCCTGAAGGTCTTTACAGAGAAATCTCCTTCGTAGCCCATCTGCTCAAAGGAATGATTTATAGCTTCCTTTGGGAAGAACACCTCACCTTCTTCATCATCCAGCTGAAGATGTCGGTTGTTGATGGCCGGAGTGATGAAGATTGTTCTCCCTTGCACTGTGGCAGATAGTGCCTTCTCCCCGTCCATAATGACCTCTTGGCAGGTCTTCCAGAATTCAAGCAACTGATCCTCACAGAATGGAGGATCAATGGTTAGGGAGGTGAAGTAGTGAGACAGAGACAAGAAACGACAAACCTCTGAGAAATGAGGATCTTTCTCAGAGCATAACAGAGCAACTTGATTATGTTGTCTGTGTAGCTGCATGGTAAAGTTGGGATCATTTCTGTGAGCAAGGTTAGCCATTGTGAGGTAGCTTAGAGATGAAGAATAAATTTCAGAGAGAAGATTTTGGGTTTTAGGTTTGGATGAAAAGCAGATGAGAGAAGAGGGGGAAACCGTTGGGTTTATATGAGAGAGGGATTTCAGATAAAGTTTAATGAAAGAGGATAAACTTTGAAATCCAAACGTCGGTCCCACCTCTGAAAAAGTAGTTTTCTTTTGCTCAAAAAGTAGTTTTCTTGGAATTGAAAAGCTTCCGAAGTTAAATTATCTTCGGAAGTTTTAATGAAAAAGCTTCCGAAGGTAAAATGACTTCGGAAGAATTTCCTGAGAGTATTTGATGATTTTGCTTCGGAAGAAAAATTTAAGACTTGAAAGCTTTGTATAGGGATCAATATAGCTTCCGAGACTTAATTATTGCTTCGGAAGGAAATGGTCATTGAAAATAAGTAAGTATCTAGGATAACTATCTAAGCTTCGGAAGATAAAATTGAAATTACTTCCGAAGATAAATTTCTTAGATAGTTAAAAATTTTGAAGATGTGATTTTCTTCCGAAGTTAAAATGAATAACTTCCGAAGTATAAAATCATCAATTAATCTAAAGAAAATCTTCCAATAAAAAAAACATGAGCTTATGAAGATGATTGACTAGACAACTTAGAAAACACATTTTTAAGAAATAATAAGAATTAGTTTTAAGAAAAATTTACTCAAGGTTGATCATCCCAATAGCTGATATTAGATATTTAAATCTTTGTTCATCAAAAGCCTTTGTAAACAAATCAACATATTGGTCATCTGTGTGAACCTTGACAAGTTTAATAATCCCTTTTCATAATTATCTCTTATTAAATGATACCTGATGTTGATGTGTTTGGTCCTTGAGTGCTGCATAGGGTTCTCAGTAATAGAGATAGCACTATTGTTGTCTATGTGGATAGGAGTCTCTTTGAAATTAAATCCATAGTCCAACATCTGATTTTGAATCCAAAGCACTTGAGCACAGCAACTTGCAGCAGCAATGTATTTAGCCTCAGCAGTTGATGCAGACACACAGGATTGTTTCTTGCATTGCCATGAGACAATCCTTCCACCAAGGAATTGACATCCCCCAGATGTAGACTTTGCTGTCATGTTGCAACCACCATAATCACTGTCTGTATAGGCATACAGATTGAAATTAGGATTCTTTGGATACCATAGACCAAGTGTTGAAGCACCTTTGAGGTATCTTAAAATTCTTTTCACAGTGATTAAGTGAGACATCTTAGGGTTGCTTGATATCTTGCACAAATACATGTACCAAACATGATATCAGGCCTGCTAGCTGTAAGATACATAAGAGACCCAATCATAGCCCTGTATAAGTGTTCATCTACACACTGCCCCTCAAGATCTGGACCAAGGGAGTGGTTTCTAGCTATGGGTGTCTTAGCAATCTTACAATCAGTCATGTTGAACCTCTTGAGTATGTCTTGAACATACTTTGACTGACTTATGAAGATGCCATCCTCAACCTGCTTCACTTGAATTACCAGAAAGAAGTTGAGTTCTCCCATTGAACTCATTTCAAATCTGTCTTTCATCAGCTTCTCAAAGTCTTTACAGAGCATTGGATTGGTTGAACCAAAGATGATGTCATCTACATACACTTGAACCAGCACTAAGTCATTTCCCTGTCCTTTGATGAAGAGAGTTCCATCTATAGCACCTCTCCTGTAACCATGTTTACAGAGATAGTCAGAAAATGTCTCATACCACTTCCTGGGTGCCTGATGCAACCCATAAAGAGCTTTGTCAAGCTTGCAAACATAATCAGGATGATCAGGGTCTACAAAACCAGGTGGTTGTTTGACATAAACCTCCTCATCAATCACTCCATATAATAAAGCACACTTTACATCAAGTTGATAGACTTTGAAGTTCTTGGATGCAGCAAATGCCAAGAATATCCTAACAGCTTCTAGTCTCGCTACAGGAGCAAAGACATCAGTGTAGTCAATCCCTTCTTCTTGTAAAGTCATCTGTGATCACCAAACAGTAAGAGGTCCTTCCTAAACTCATTACACTGGTGGGGCCAAAGAGATCCATATGTAACAAGTGTAGGGGAGTAGTGATGGAGTTCTTTTCCTTAGGCTTGTGAGATACCTTGTGTTGCTTCCCCTTCAGGCATGCAACACAAAGATCATCACTTGTAAACTCTTTCTTTGGCATTGCAGTTACCAGATCATGTTTAATCAATTTATTTATATTCTTAAAGTTTACATGGCACATTCTTTTATGCCATAGGAAAGACTCATCACTATTTGCTTTAGATAGAAAGCATGAAACCTCTCCAGAAGGAGATGTTTCTTGCAAATCCATCTTGTACATGTTCCCTTTCATGGGGGCTCTGAGCAGGATATGCTCATGAGGAATGACCACACCTGGCTTGAGAACAATGCACTCATGCTCAGTAAAGAGCATGTTATGACTCTGATCACAAAATTGGGATACACTCAAAAGATTGTACCCAAGCTCCCTAACAAAGTTTACCTTCTCGATGCTGAGCTTACCATTTGTGACCTTGACCTTTCCAGAAATGTAACCACCTTCATGTCCTCCCAAAGCAACTGGTCCTCCATCAATTTTCTCAAAATTATGTAGTAGAGATCTATTGCCTGTCATGTTCCTGGAACAGCCACTGTCAATTATCCAGACATTCCTGTTTGTCTTGAGCTGTTCCTGCACAAAGAAAATGATTAGTTACATTTGGAAACCCAAGCCTTACTTGTCTTGGGCTCAGTAAGTGTAATAGAAGGTAATGCAACAGTAGTAGATCCTATGGTTGTACTATGGGGATCTTCAGCTGTTGTTGATGGAGAAATTTCAGTCATTTGGTCTTTCTTAGACTTCCACACCGCCTTTGGAGTCTTGGACTTGACCTTCAAAACCTTAGAAGCTTTTGGAACTTCACACATTTTGATGACTGAACCTTCAGAAGATTCTACAGTCACTGCAGCAGACTTTAGTGCTTCGGAAGAACTCCTTTCTTCCGAGACCGATTTTACTTCCGAAGGTATTTTCCATTTACCTTCTTCTTTGATTTGGAGCTTCCGAAGGAAACATACTTTCCTTCCGAAGCTTGAGACTTCTTGAGATTCTTTGAAGTCTTTGAATTGGTCATGTGAATGGTACTTTTAGGATTGTATGGGCAATCCTTGGCAATGTGAGAAGTACTTTCACACATGACACATAACATTTTCTTCTTCAAAGGAGTCTCCTTTTTAGAGCAAGACTGGCTTTGGTCATATTCCTTCTCCACCTTCATCTTCGTAGATGCTGTGACAGTTCTTTTGGGCTGTGAACTGTTCTTGGAGTTTAATGGTCCAGGCTGTGCAGCAGTGGTACACATCAGCTCAGTCTTCTTCTTTGCACTGTGATGATTTGAACATGAACCGGTATTCTTAGCTGAGGAGTCTGGGCTGATGTCTTCAGTCTTTACTACTTTGAAACCTGCAGAGATAAAAACTTGTTTCTGCTTAGCATCAAAAGTAGCCTTGATTTCTTGAGCCTTCTTTGCTTTCCTTTTGCTCTTCCTGATCAAGTTCTTTCTCTTAGACTTGGTCATCATAGTTGATTTCTTCTCCTCAGAAGGATAGTGGCCCTTGGAAGAATCCTCATCTTCACTCTTCTCAGTGGAATTCTTCACTATAACTTCTTCATCATCCTCACTTATAGGATCTATGGGAGGAAGCTCATCTTCACAAGTTCCACATCTAGGAGATCTTACAGACAAGATTGTGTGTGGAGGAGCTATCTCATTTGATCCCAGTCCCTGTCTGTTTTGATAGCACACTTTGTTGTGCAGGATGAGGATATCATGTTCTTGAAGGTCTCTTCTTCAAGAACACTCTTTTCTGCCCTGGCTTTGCTGATCACAAGCTCAGCCTGGCACTCAGTTAGCTTGGTTATGAGATCTTGAATTTGAGTTCTAAAGTCTGTGTGTTCATGTTTTAGAGTTGAAATAGTTTTCTCTAAGTCCTCTATTTTCAGTTTATAATCCTTTTCAGACTTTCTAAAATCAAATTTTAAAATGTTTAAGGACTCAAGATCAGATCTCATCTCCAAGTTGTAGGACCTGTATCTATTTACTTTAGCAATGCATTCAGGAGTACAGAGATGTTCCAATACCTTGGCTTCATCATGATTAGCCATCAGTGCTTGGTTTGGAGAAGCATCTTCCACCTGAAAACTCCAGTCAAAACCTCCTTCTTCAACAGTGACAGCAGCATGTTGCTTAGTCTTCTCAGATTGAGGAGCTTTGTCAGTGTAGTTTGGTCTGGGTTGTGTTTAGCCCCCATTTTCTTTAGGTGCCTTACACTCCCTAGCAAAGTGACCCATAAGATTGCAGTTGTAACAGTTAACTTTGCTTTTATCGAGGCCAAACTTTCCACTGATAGCATTGCTTGGAAATCTTCTTCCTATTCTGTTGTAGAACTTCTTGGCTCTGTGAGTGAGGAGAGCCATATGCTGAACTATCTCCATGTATTCCAGGTCATCTGGATGAATACAGTCCAGGTCTTCAAGAGTGAAGAGATAATTTCCATAGCTTTCATCAGTAGACATAAAGGCTTGAGAAGAACTTGTCTCTTGGAATGGACTTCCTTGAGTAAAGTTCTCTCTTGGTGTCTCCGGGAAGGTGATAAAAGGACCCTTATGTGAGTTTTCAGGGTAGCATATGAGATGATGTTGGGGTTCTATGCTGTCCCTTTCAACTACATGAAGGGCTGAACCCATTTGATTGTTGGAGTTTCCAGATGGACCTTGCATGTTCATTTCCATCTGGTATCCACTGAGAATCCCATACAACTCTTTCAGAGTAAGAGTTTTAAGGTTCTCAGTCCTCTTGATCACCACCACAATAGTGTGTCCATTGCCTAGGAAGTGAGGACATGAACTTCCTTACAATGTCCCTGTTCTCAAGAGGTACTCCTCCATCCACTAGGGTATCCACAATCACAACATACCTGAAGTATTGTTGGGTCATGGTTTCACCTGCTTTGAAGGTGAAATTTTCAAACTGCTACTTCAGAAGATCTTTCTTGTTCTCCTTGGCTTCAGAGGAGCCTTCATACATCAGCTTCAGTGCATCCAACAGCTGTTTAGCTGTTTTACACTTCTTAAAACCTCTGTATACAAAGTTTGGGAGAGCAGTCTGAAGAGCAGTCATGGCCTTCCTATCAATCTCTACTCTTTTCCTATCTTCATCTGAGTAGTTGGCCATATCTTTAGGGATCATACCAGCACCAGTAGAAGAGGGGGTGCTGGGTATGAAAGGTCCATTTACAACAGATTCCCACATTCTTGAGTCAAGAGACCTGATGAAGCCTTCCATCCTCATGCACCAAGTGTCAAAATCATCAAGAGTGATCAGTGGGGATTTGTTCATGGTTCCAGTCTCCATATCAGTCTTTGAGATGGAAGCCATTTGAAGAATTTAGTTTTTGTGTGTGTGAGGGATCTTAAGATGGTTAGATCTTATATCAAGAACCTGGAAGGCTCTGATACCAATTGCAGGACCGTGTAAGGGTTTTAACACAATTACAACACAATGACACAAAGAGAGGAGATTAACTAAACTTTAATCAAACAGTGAACTGGGTTACCCAAAGTGATACAAGAGCACAAGTAAAGTAAGAGACAGAACAAGAGAGTATGGTTTTCAAGAATGCAGTATATTGCTTTCTCTATGTTCTATTACAAGTGTTTCAAAGCATAAGATAAAAGATACAAGAACATGAGATACTTATTCTACATCCTACAGCTAGCTATACTTTGAAAGCCAGCAGGATACAATTGACTAGACACACAAACAAAATCAATTGTAGAGTCAAAAGGCAGATTGCCTTTTGACTTGTGACTATGACATGCCATAACTCACATCCTTATCTATTACAAAAAGGATAAAGTACATAAAGTATAAAGTATACAGACTCAATAACTCAATGTACAGTTACCAAAAGCATGGACCTTTTCACCAACTCATGTAAGTTGGTGACTTGCAGAGGCATAGCGGAAAGGTGTCCAGCTTTACAGAAAAGTACATCAGAAAAAGCATGTCTTGAAAGTCTTCGGAATAAATCTGTCTTCATAACTTGAAGCTTCGGAAGACTTTGTCTCTGAGGCTTCGAAAGACTTCATCTTTGGCTTCAGAAGATATTGGTCTTGGCTTCGTAAGTTTTTACACTTAGAGTATTTTCTAATGCATTGTGTAAAACTTCCGAAGCATTCTTCCCTTTAGTACTTAGTGCATGTTGCCGAGACACTTTGGATGGTTTGGGTTGCATCAGACTTAAGGAATCCTTACAAAGGTATTGATTATGATGAAACCTTTGCTGCTGTCGCCAGACTGGAGGCAATTAGATTGTTCTTAGCCTATGCTGCATTCCACAATCTTAAATTTTTTCAAATGGATGTTAAAAGTGCATTTTTATATGGTAAAATAATAAAAGAGGTTTATGTGTGTCAACCACCAGGTTTTGAGGATAATACACATCCAGATTGGGTGTAGAAGCTTGATAAGGCTCTTTATGGGTTGAAACAAGCTCCTAGAGCCTGGTATGAGACATTATCAAATTTTCTTCTTCAAAATAATTCACTAAAGGCTCCATAGATAAACTTTGATCATTAAGAAGGTGGATCAGCATAAGCTACTTGTTCAAATTTATGTTGATAATATTATTTTTGCATCCTCTGATCCCCAGTTGTGTGATGACTTTACCAATTTAATGCAAAAGAAGTTTGAAATGAGTGCAATGGGAGAATTACAGTTCTTTCTAGGGTTGCAAATCAAACAAACGGCTGATTGGACTTTCATTCATCAGTCTAAATATACAAAAGATCTTTTGAATAAGTTTGATTTACAAAACTATATGCCCTGTTCTACTCCCATGTGCAACACCACACAACTGGATGCAGATCAGAAAGGTAAAGCTGTTGATGAAACACTTTACAGATGTATGATTGGGTCCTTAATGTATTTAACAGCTTCTAGACCAGATATCATGTTTGTAACTTGTGTTTGTGCTAGATTTCAAACTGCTCCTAAAGAGTCTCATTTGATTGCAGTCAAGAGGATCTTTAGATATGTGCAAGGTACACAATCTCTAGGTTTATGATATTCCACTAGACACTCTTGCAAATTGGTTGCTTTCTCTGATAGTGACTATGCAGGGTGTAAGTTAACTAGAAAGTCAACTTCTGGTGGATGTCAATTCCTAGGCAACTGTTTGATTTCTTGGCAGAGTAAGAAACAAACATCTGTTGCTACATCCACTGCTGAAGCAGAGTACATTGCTGCTGCAAGCTGTACTTCTCAGGTACTCTGGCTTCAGAACCAACTTTTGGATTATGGCATTACAGAGACTAAGAGTCCATTATTATGGACAGTGCTTCAGCTCTTTGCATTGTCAAGAATCTTGTCCAGCACTCTAGGACCAAACATATAGATATCAGACATCATTTTATTAGGGACTGTTTTGAAAAAGGTCTGATGATCCAAAGTTTGTGCCTAGTGCTGATGAGCTTGCAGACATTTTTACTAAGCCTTGGATAGTTCAACTTTCCAAAACCTTGTGTTAAGGCTTGGTATGCTGCAGCTAGAATAAGTGACAACTACTGATGATCTAAGTAAACACGCACTGATGATCATTAGTAAACGTCACAAATAAGTACTGATTCTGTTACAAACTACTGTTGCTAGTAAAAATAGATAAGTACTATTGTCCTATGAAACAACTAAAAACAGCCAAAAAGTCTGATGAGTAAGTATTGAAGACAGTATGAAATAGCTGAAAAGCTAAGAATTGACGAAAACTACTGACGGGAATTTTCTCTTCAGGTTTCTAAAACTGCTGTTTCATCTTAAACAACTGATGACTAACACCAAGTGGTCAGTGTTTACAACAACTGATGATAAAACCATGTCTTCAGTAGTTTCATAACTACTGATGACTAACACCAAGTTCTCAGTTGTTCCAACATCTGAAGCCAAAACAATGGTCTTTTAGTAGTTTTATAACTACTAATGCCTAAAACCAAGACTTTAGTTGTTCAACCTCTAAAGGTTAATACCACATCATCAACGTTTAAAACTCTTATGACTAACACCAAACCCTTCAGTTGCTTCATAACCCTTATCCTATTGTTGGACCAAAAGAACCAATGAGCCAAGATCAGAAAACCTCTAAGTCCCACATGGTTTCACAACAACTGCTGAAAGCCTCATCAGCAGTTTGACAAGTGCTGAAGACTTCAACAGGTGAAGATCAAGTGCTGAAGACTTCAACAGCTGAAGAACTAAAGTGCTGAAGTACAACAGCTGAAGAACACAAGTGCTGAAGGTGAAAGACCAAAGTACTGAAGTACAACAGCTGAAGAGTTTACAAGTGCTGAAGATCAACAACTGATATACAAAGTCTGAAGACAAAGACTGAAGACATCAGCTGATTATATCTACTGAAGTCATCAGCTGATGAAACATCTGAAGGTCAAAGTCTGAAGATCAAGTACTGAAGCCTCAGTAGTTTGTCACAACTGCTGAAGAGTACTTCTTCAGTAGTTGTGATCAGTAGTTTTATATTTCTAGTTTCAGTAGTTTTGTAAAACGACTGAAGAGCTTGTTCTTCAGTCGTTGTAGTTTCAGTAGTTTCTAATCAGTAGTTTTATTCTGTACTTAACACTCTGATATGTTCTCAGTAGTTGTGAACATTTCAATAGTTTGTTAAGAGTTAGTTATTTTTGTATTAGATCTGCCAGTTGTCACTTTCCCGTGATAACAACAACGATTGCACTCTATATAAGGAGTGTCAACCTATTGTAATAATTGAATGAATGAATGATTTGAATGATTTGATTAGAAACATTCCATATCTATAAACATTCCTTGAATCAGAAATATATTCTCTCGCTATAACCGTATGTGCTCTTAATGCATACAAGCATCGACTTCTTGCTACAATTTGTCTAATTCCTTTTCTTATTCCGCTGCCTTGAACTCTAATACATCAAAC